>CM071876.1:9248311-9261101 GCA_036759665.1 Gynandropsis gynandra
TGGACCCGTGCAACCCTTGTACCTCTGCGACCTTTGTACCTCTGCGACCGTTGGACCCCTGCGACCCTTTTACCTTCTCCGACCCTTAGACCCTTGCGATCCTATCCTAAACCCTGTGACCCTTTGACCCTTTTGCGACCTCTTTACCCCTGCGACCCTTGGACCCCTAAGACTCTGTGACCCAGTGCAACAGTTTTTCTGCGGAACCTGCTTAATTGCAAGTTTCTTTGTTGACAGCAAACGATTTCAACCTATTGACAGCGAATTTGATGCTGATTTCAAGCTACTCTCGCTGAATCTGTCGTGGTGTGGGAGAACAGTTATTTTTGCACCACAGTAGAGAGAAAAATTGAGATACTCTAAAGAATAGAGAAAATTTATCGAAAAATGTAATATAAAATTATCATATTTTGTCAAATATGGGCATCCAAAAGATGGTGGAGATCCTAAGATGGTGGAGATCCATACAAAACCTCATATGGAGACTTCCCATGAAGCAACGTAGATGGTGTACGATTTATCAAATATGAAGCAGCTAAAATACACTCACCCCAAAAAGTCGCAGGCAGATGAGCTTGAAACATAATGGCACGTGCAACGTTAAGAATATGGCGATGTTTGCGCTCAGCCCGACCATTCTGCTGAGGAGTGTATACGCACGAAGTCTGGTGAAGTATCCCATGTGTTTGGAAGTACCGTCGAAGACCAATGAATTCGGTCCCATTGTCTGTCCGTACAACCTTAACACAACTATCAAATTGACGTTTCACCATTGCACAAAAATTAGGAATAAGATCCTTGACTTCGGATTTAGAACGCATCAAATAAACCCAAACAGCTCGAGAATGATCATCCACTAATGTAAGAAAATAAACAGCACCAGTTGTAGCATGCACATTATATGGTCCCCAAATATCGGAATGAATCAAATCAAAACAAAGTGCAGCATTGGACTCACTAGAAGAAAACACAGCACGAGTTTGTTTGGCTCGAAAACAAATATCGCAAGGAGCCTTATTCTTAGTCTGTTTAGAAATGCCAAAAACTGTAGGCAAAAAATCCAAAACCTTATCAGACGGATGTCCAAGCCGATGATGCCACAAATCTCGAGAAGCCACTGAACTAGCATGGAAAGCTGTAGGTCCAACTGTTCCCCGAAGCTTGTAAACCCCATCACATTCTTCACCCGCTCCAATCAGGGTCCTCGCGATACGATCCTGAATCACACAAAAGCGATTAGTAAACGTCACAATGCAATCATTACTTTGTAGCAAACGCGATATGGAGATCAAGTTGCAAGTGAGCGAAGGCACATAAAGCACGTGATGAAGATAAAATGAGCTGCCGAGCAATAAATCACCCGTATGTGTAGCCATAGTACAATCACCATTAGGCAAACCAATAGGGCACGGAGTAATCGGTGAAACATTGACCAAGGAATGTAAATTTCCCGTCAAATGATGAGATGCGCCAGAATCCAAAATATATTCAGTGTAATCTGTCTTACCAGACCCATGTGGTTTCAGCTTGAGCAATGACAGCAAAGTAGACCATTGCTCGTCATTGAAACCTGGCATAGCACTGCGATCAAGATCATGGTTGGAATTCGAATCCGGGGCTGCATCCACGACGCGGGCTGAATATGCGCGGATAGGAGAAGATCCGAAAGTACAAGTCGCACGGACGGTCGGGGCGACATGCGGCGGCAGAGCAACAATAGGCTGAATAGGAGCAGCACCGGACATCCGAGCGTCGACTACACCTGGCTGGAAACCATGTGACCAGCTATGAATCCTCGGAATGGCTGATCGGCGAATCAGCGGATAGGACACGTGCGAAGGAAAATTCTCGGATCGGGGCAGTATGCACGCGCGGATCAGCAAAGATATATTCACTTTAATAATAAAATAATTTTTGTTTAAATCCCTTTTTTTTATCTTTTTTTTTATTTTTTTTAAATGATATTTTTTTTAATTAATTAAAATTCACTGTAAATACAGTGAATAAACAGTCACACCGTCTTCTTCGTGCAATCGGCGGATTTTCACCAAATCCGGCAGGTCGGACCAAATCTGAACACGTGTGCTCGGATTCACCGGCGGAGAAAGAGGGAAGCTCCGACGACGGTTGAAACACAGATTCACAACCTCGCTGTAGTTGTGCTGGAAGCTTGTTCACATGGAGCTAAGGACGGCGCAGACGGAGCGAAGGTCGAGCGAATCTGCAGACGGAGCAGACAGATGAGACGGAGCAGACGGAGCAGACGCGGCGGAGCGAAGGTCGAGCGAAGGTCGACGAAGGGCGATTCGAATCTGCAGTCTTCGGAGCTAAGGACGGCACGACGGCACAACGGTTCCGGAGTCTTCGGAGAAGCCGGAGGCGCAACGTCTGTGCGAATCGATGTGCAGCAAAGGATTGGGCAAGTATATCTTCAACAACGCGGGCAGATGCGGCGGCGACAACAGATGTGGCGGCGGCAACAGCGGCGGCGGCGGCGGCAGGGAACAGCTGCAGCGGCGGCGGCAAGTAGGTCAGAATGACGGCGGCGGCGAATTATCGCGGCGGCGGTCAGGAAAAATTAAACGTTCGACGGCTATGGCTCTGATACCATGCCAAATTAGAATGAAATCGTGTGTCGTATTATTAGGTCTAAGACCGTTTAAATAGAAAATTACAAACCCTAATCATGATACAAACCCTAATCATGGGTAATTACCAAAAACACCCTTACTACTACATAAGTAACCCTAATAACCTCCGACGCCGATTGTCACCGGGAACTCAAAACACTCTCAGTCTCAACCCGTGAAGGACCTATCTCTTAAATCACGCAGTGAATCCGTCTCCGAATCTTCCTCCAGAAACCCTAACCCTAATTCCAAATTCGAGTGTAATTATCTGAGCTCGATTAAGCTCCGACTATGGATAGTGAACTAATTATACAAGAAAAAAAATGTTAGCTAATATTAGTGGGATGAAGTCGAAGTTCCTCCAAAATTAATATCTCAGCAAAATATTCGAAATGTTCTAAACTATTTAAATTGAAAAGTTGATCAGGACTGCAGAGATATTGAATATTTAATTTTTTACATATTATTTGTAATTTATATTCGATCTATATTGAATTTATTACTTTTGTTTATAAATTCAAATATACCTAAAAATTTAAATATTTGTATCTACATTTATATCCAAAACTAAAATTTTGAAAAAAAAATTATTTAAATTTCGTTTTATAAAATTCAATTTAATATCTATTTAATAAATTATTTATTTACGACATAAATAACTTAGATAATTAACATTTATATATATAGATGTAATAATTAAGATTAACAATTTTATTATTTGTAATTGGATCTCTGGAATTAATTTATTATGTATTTAAATATACTTGGTATAAGAATTAATTTTATTATGTATTTATATATATAGTTGGTATACAAATTAAATTTAATAATTTTATTATTTGCAATTTGGTTTTCTAAAATTAAATTTTGTATATATTTTTCTATAAATCTATTTATTATTTATGTATACGAATAGTTCGAACAATTGAGTCAACTAATTGCATTTGTATTTGTATTTGACGAATATCAGATTTTTATTATTTGTATTTATATTTGATCTTGGATATTCGAATATTTTATTCGGATATATATCAAATACGGATGAGATACGAATATTTGAGATATTTTGTGACAGTCGTTATGATAGTCATTTCCTCTACACCATTTTGTATACGAGCAAGTGGCCTAACATAATTTTTTTTCTTGTTTCCGACATATAGTTCTTACGTTGCTTTTTTTTTGCTTGTTTTAGATATTTTGTGACAGTCGTTGGTGTTTGTCATCTACGGCTCAAAATGGAGTATAGTACAACAAAACGTTTGAATGTTATAATAGGAACTGACACTTCAATCTCTATTACAGAAACTGAGACACAAACGGAGGATAATATTGAAACTATATCGATCTTTTTTGAAGGTTTGAAATCATTTTGAGAAACAATAGAAGCATATGAAGCTAAATGTTGCCATTGATCAGCACTCACTGGTTGTAGAACACATAAAGGTACCACAACTAATGCAATATTTTAACAATTTTGAAGACATGAAAAACATAAAAGATTAAAATCAACTTTTTATCACTATAATAAAAGAAAAGCTGACGAAGTAGATAATTCTCCCTTTTACAATTATATTATGATAAATTTGCAGTGAGAAGGATAATTATTGATGAACCACCTTTTCGACACGTTGAAAAAAAGAGTTTCACGAATACTTACATACGGTGCAACCTTGTTTCTCAATACCTTCTCGGAGTACATTAATTCGTGATATGTTTAAATATGTATGTGGAAGAGACAAATAGGATGAAAAGTTACATTAAAGGTTACAAGGGTAGTGTTTGTCTCACCACAATTTTATGGACATTTAATCAAAATCTGTGTTATATGTCTTTATTGAACACGTCATTAATAATGATTGGATACTACACATTATCATTTCTTTTGTCAAATATCAGGTCATACATGCGGTGAGATGAATGCAAAGATAGTTCAAACATGTTTATTTTTTTCGGGGAATTGATAAAGTATTTATTGCGACTATTATAAAAATGTTAATGATGTAGGAATGAGATACTTGAGAGAGAGGTTAAAAGTTTTAGAATTATGAGTAATATACGGTCAATATCTTCGTAGACATTGTGGATCACATATATTGAATTTAACAGTAAAAGACGGTGTAGAAGACATGAATATTTTTGTTTGTCGAATTTGATCAGTGGTTCATTATGTAAGAAATTCTTCTAGAATATTTTGATATTTAAAAGTTATTTGGAGAAACAAAAATCCCTTAAAATTACTAATGTAGAGTTTGATATAGAAATGTTATGAAATTCTATTTACACTAAATGGGAGTAAAATGAAGAAAACATTTGATTTTCTTGAACTACAGAATGAGAAATATGTGGATGAGTTAAGGAAGAGTGGAAAAGTATGTGTCCATAAGATCATTGGTCACTTGTAAGTGGTTTGTTGTCTTTCTTGAAAGATTTTTTTATTATACTATTGTGATGATTTATGGTTCTCACAATATGATTGGAAACTTGCTCATGAAAGAGATTTATATTGTAGGGGTCTATATTAATGTCATGAGTTTGAGTGAAAATGATATGAAAATAATATGGATATATGTCATTTGACTATTTTTGTTGCATATTTGTTTTACCATGTCATTTGAAGATCGTAAGTTAAAAAACCGTAAATGAAATCTATTTTATCGTACCACTTTTGATGTGTGCATCATTAACCTAAACTATGCATGTGGTATCTTCAAATAATGTTGTTGATAGATGTTTATCAATGAATACCAAATGTATTTAAAATACTAATATATAAACTCAATTAAGTCTTTAATGATTTGTGTCGTGCATCACAATTATTTTGTGTGTTTCGATTAAATTACTTCCAGCGTTTAATTTGTAAAATACCATAAAATTTCAGCTACACGACATATGAAAACCTATACTAATTGAGATAATTGTTTATATGAATCAAATCTATATCCTTCATCTTTGTAACTAATACTATAATATGAACGCATGCTAACTGTCTCATAAATATAGAAAAAGTTCTTATAAAAATACATGATGTCATTTTAAGTGTTAGACTTATATGTGAATTGTTATACACAAATTATTATGTTAATTCAGAATAATACATGAATTATAATAATTATTTCAATGTAAACCATTAGTGTATACCATGTAGACATACAGTTCACTTTACCACATGGACACTCATGGGTTATTTGAAAATAATCTTCATAGTTCGTGTTATGTATAAAAATGGAAAATCTGTATCTTACAAATAAACACGACTCAAAATCTTTTTTAGGATATATATATCGTTGGCGATTGGTAAAAAACTCTAATTGCACTAAGATGTGATACTTCATGAATAGTTCTTTGTTTTTGTCACATGAAGACATCTTTAGGAATATCTAAATGGTCTAAAATATATTTGAGAAGATACATTCCATTAATGTAAATCATCTTATGAAATATTAATATAGGTAAAGCTTTCGTGAATAAATCCACATGATTATAACTTGACAATATTTGTCAAACATTTATTTCATCGATTTGTTAATGAATTAAAAAACTCATGCGAAATATATTTTGTCATGCATCCTTTATTAAGATGAGATGTTAGGATTGGACGTGGATAAATAACTGTTAGAAAACAAAGTAGAGATGTGAAAATGGAAATATAGGACACCGAGATTTTACGTGGTTCAGCAAAGTGCCTACGTCCACGGAAAAACAATAGAAAGCTTTTACTGACTCTCAATAAATCACAATACTTCTCTCAAATTGTAAGAAGAAAAAATCTCTTAAAGACCCAAAATAAAACCTTAAAAACTAGAAAAGACTACTTTCTCTCTGTTTTTCTTATTCTTCTTCTTGTTTTTATGATTTTGGGATGTCTTATCGAGGTGAAAACACCTCGTATTTATAGGCAAAAATTTTGAGAAATTTCAACATTTATGGGACCACAAGGTTTAATATTTCTTCAAAACGGTGCCTTCTATTTTACTCCCACAAAAGTGGTATTGTCACTTTCATTATTCCCACTTAAAATCACTTTTGGTGTATTTCTCTTTTCTTCCCTTTTCACTTTGCTTGTGTTATGTTGCTCATGTTTTCACTAGACAAAGAAGATCAACACCAAATAAATTTTTCACCGTTTACTAGTTTCGTTAATATATCTACCATATTTTCTACTGTATGCATTTTCTGAATATCCACGCCACTTTTCTCTACCTTTTCCCGCACAAAATTGTATTTTACCTTTATGTGTTTCGTCCTTGGATGAAATGTTAGGTTCTTTGCAAGATGCAAAATGTTCTGACTATAACAAAACAAGACAATATTATCTTGTTTATGACCATACTCTTGCAACCAAATTACCTTTTTGTTGGCTTGTGTAGCCGGGACATACTCAACCTTTATCATATATGTTGAGATGATAGATTGTTGTTTTGAAACCCATCTTATAGCACTATCAGCGAGAGAAACACATATCTTGTGATGTATTTATTTTTTTCGAGGTCATCGGCATAGTCCGAATCGACATACCCAATAACAGTCAAGTCTGATCCTCAATAACACAATGCAAAATTTGTGGTGCCCTTGAAATATTCAAGATCCTCTTTACAACACTCCAATGTTAAACTCCAAATTTTTCCATACATCGACTAATCGCTCCCACTGCTTGTGCAATGTCCGATCTGATACATACCATTGCAAACATTAAACTGCTCACTGTTGATGCATACGGTACTCGAAACATATCCATTCTCTCTTCTTCCGTGCTAGGACTCATCTTAGAGGATAACCTAAAATTAATAAGAAGAGGGGTATAGATTGGCTTATAATCTCTTTGCATGTTGAAACGACGTAAAATTTTACTGATATAGTTCTTTTGTGAAAGTCAAATTTTCCTATTATTTTTGGCTCAGTTAATTTGCATCCCCAAAATCTTATTTTTTTGGCCCAAGTCTTTCATTTCAAACTTCCTAACCAATTGAGCTTTAAATTCTTTAATCCAATTCTGACTAGTCTGTCTCCCTCGTAGTATGGGGAAGAAGTGGACTCTAGAGTTACTACTAATTGTGTCCCACCTCCTGGGCAGACAAGCTACCTTGAGCTGGGAGTTTCTTTTCCTTCTGCCTATCATGCTAGCATATTAGGGCCTGCAAACAACATATCGTCAATATACAACAACAAAATGATGAAATCATCATCACCAAATCTCTTGTTGCACGCACAAGGATCTACATCTTGTATCTGAGGCTCGTTATGAAAGAATCAAATCTTTTATACCAATATCTCAGCGCCTGTTTGAGACCGTATAGAGATTTGTTTAGTCTGCGAACCAAGTTCTCTTTTCCTTTTTTTTTTGAAAATACCTAGTTAGCGCATATAAATTTTTCTTCAAGTTTTCCATGAAAAAACGCAGTTTTAACGTCTAGCTACACAAGGTGAATATACAATATAGCACACATTTTCAGGATAACTCTAGCCGTTGTGAGTCGAACAATAGGTGAAAAGATTTCATTGAAATCGATCCCTTCTTTTGAAAGAATCCTTTTTTTCACCAGCCTTCGACGATACCTTTCAACTTGATCGTTGCAATCTCAATTGACTTTGAAAACACATTTGTTTCTAGTGGCCTTCCTTCCTTGTGATAAAGGAACAAGATCTCACGTCTTATTTTTGTGAAGTACTTCTATCTCTTTTTTTCATTGCTATCATCCATTGAGATGCATCTTTTACTTTAACTGCCTCACGAAACGTGATGGTTCCGTCTTTAGATAAAAGACAATAAGCAACTTTTCCCTTCACAATAAAGTCATTTTGTCATACTGGTTTTCTCCTCTCGATCTAAACGTTTGAGCTGTGTTTCTGAAATCTCAATTGGTCAGGATTCTTCTATATCTTCAGAAGAACATGAAACTTGTTGTTCCATTCGATTTTCAATATCAACTCCCATCATCTCTGGTCTTTCCAAAGAACTGCTATCATTTTTTACACTTTTCTTCTGCAAATATGATATCTGTGTTGATAATAATCTTGTGGGCAATGGGAACCCACAGGCGATACCCCTTTACTCCATTAGCATACCCTAATAATACACATTTTTTTGGATTTTGGATCCAGTTTAGTTGTTTTCTTGGGTGTTATACATCGCATATACAATACATCCTAACATATGAAGGTTGGAATAAACAACTGATTTTCCTATCCACATCTTCATAGGTGCCTTCAGATCAATTGCGGTTAATGGTGATTGATTGATCACATAAATGGAAGTCACAAATGCTTCGGCTCAAAACATGTTTGCCAAGCTCGAAGTTCTCAACATAGTCATTGTTCTTTCCAATAGGGTTTTATTCATTTGTTCTGCTATACCATTTTGTTGAGGTGTATATGTGATGCGTATCAAAGTTAAACAAATATTTAACCTAAACTACCCGCAAGTGCACGACACGTGTGTAGTACTTTAGGTGTCGATCCCACAGGGACTACGCAACACAACCTAAACTCAATCTGTGAATCAAACTTTCAACGAACGAATATGGGATTTGAGAATGAAATACTAAAAAAAATAAACAAACGAGTTCCTAACAATGAGACAAACGTTCCAGGAATCCGGTTTCACCACAAGACTACCGAAACCAACAGTCAACCTATCTATCATGCAATCCCAGTCAAGTTATCTAAGGCAGACGATCCTAATAAGATATCTACCCTCTCTCAAGGCATAGACACGTAATCTAGTCAAGTTATCCCCTACTTTCGTGGCTGACACCTTGAACTAAACCCATAAGATCTCTGATTAATCCGTTTTACTCTCAACCGCTGCTACTCTACTTTCATGGCCTAACTTCGGTTGTTTTAAACATGATTACCCCGAATTAGAATTCTCCTTTCGGTCATTTTCCTAAGTTCCTAAACATGCATCTACGTGGTCATCGTAAACACAAGTCAATGAAACACTCAGATAGAGAATAGATAGACGAAAACAGGAAGATGCATTCAAAAATAGATCAAAGTGGTTCCGGGATAGCCAAGGGCTAATCCCTTCTCCTAGAACAAAACAAACTACTCACTTATGCGTTCAAAAGCAAACAACATAATTGAAGTAGAAAGTCTAAAGAACATGAAAACCAAATGAAATCGAAATCCTGAATTGATCTCCGATGCTCCTTGTACGTCTCCTTCCCAAGAATCTCTTTCTCCGATTCTCTCTCTCTCTCTTCGAAACTCACTCCCTGAAAACTAACTCTCTAACTGAATCTCCCCGCAACCTCTAGCTCATGTTCTTCCTTTTCCTTATTCTTTTCTTTCCTTTTCTCCTCCTTTTTCCTTTTGGTCGTTCGATTCTTTTCCTTTTGTTGCAGCAGCCACCGAATTTATCTTTTCATGAGTTTTCCATTCTTGATTAAGTTGGACAACATTTCCATTACTTTCTCCAGGAAAATATCACTTATTCCTCTTCTCTAAAGTCGTTTTCCTTTTTGTATAAGTCACCAACAAGTTCCTTTTCGTTTTAAGACAAATTAACTTATCTCGTGTTGCAGGTGACAGGTGCGGCGTGCGGTGTCGCGATGAAAACAAGACCTCCCCGCCCGGGCTAGGGAGTGCCCGATCGGGCTGGTGTGCGCCCCGCTCGGGCTGAGATGTACCCCGCGTAGGCTGGTGCCCTAAGCGTGCTGATGGCTTGCCCGACTCGTGCTCAATTTGCTGGACCAATTGCCGAACTAAATACCCCGTGTGGGCAAGGGTGTGACTGTGCGGGCTGATGTTATTCCTCGCTGATTCTCGTCCCGTTTGTTCCGTGATGATCCTTGATGTTGGTACTTTATCTTGTGTACGTCCTTTTTCTCCAAAAATGAATCGATTACGCATTAAAACCTGTAAGAACATGAAAGCACGAAAACGAGTAAAACGGATATAAAATCATACGTAAACATCGCATCTATATCGTAAACATCTCTAAAATCGTGCAAGAAATACGTATGAAAACGAGATGATCAGTATACCACCGTGAATTGTATTTTGATTCCCTTTTGTTGATATAACCGACTAAACCCATCGTTAGTATATTCTCCTCCATTGTCTTACCTCAAGCATTTCATTTTTTTCTGGATTCAAGCTCGATCCGCGCTTTGAATATTTTGAAAACTTAAAATACATCTGAATTCTTCTTGATAGGATACACATAACATCTTCTGGAGTAGTCATCAATAAAAGATACAAAGTATCTTGCACTTCCTAAGGACATCTCCAGTGCTTACCAAACATTAGAATGAACCAGATCCAAGATAGTCTTGCTTCTAGCAGTTGAACTGCTGAATTTTGGTCTATGTTTCTTACTTGTAACACAATGCTCACAAAAGGGTAACGTAACATTGTTGAGTCCCGAGAGAGGACCTCGATCTGCAAGAATTTTCAAGCCTTGTTCTGACATGTAATCCAATTTTTTGTACCACAATATCGTTGAGTCCGCTGTTTAACTTGGTTTGGCGACATTTTCTTCTCTTTCTCGTAGTATATTTTCTTTAAGCATGTATAGAGTTGATGCTATCTTTTCAGCTTTCAGTACAACCAGTGCATCCATGACAATTTTCATGATCTCATTCTCTACGCAGGTCTTGCACCCTATGCTATCTAATTGTCTAATAGACAATTGATTCTTTGTCAAGCCTTCCACATACCGTACCCCTTAAATGATCTGTATAACATCATCTTCAGTTTTCACCTTGATGGTACCAATGCTAGCGATTTTCAAGACATGATCATTTCCCATAAACACAGATCCTCCTGAGATAGGTTCATAATCATGAAACCATTCTCTCTGAGAGGTCATATGCCATGACTGAATCTAAAAGCCATACATAAGAGAAATTTTATCTATCTTCAGTAACCATGGTTACCTTGCTATACAACACTTCACCATTACGGGTATTCGCAACTTTGCCTTAAGGATTTAATGCTTTCTCACCATTTTTATTATAATGCACATAGAAGAGAACGAGACGGTAGCACTCACCGAGGAACGCAGTGCAATTATTAAGAACAAGCTGCCACCGAAGTTGAAGGATCCCGGAAGCTTCTCCATTCCATGCACAATAGGTAATCTCGATATTGAAAATGCTTTGTGTGATTCAAGCGCAAGCGTGAGTATCATGCCACACTCGGTTTTCAAGCGGATGAACTTCGGAATCTTAAACCTACAAAGATGTCTCTACGCCATCGTACGGGTACGGTAAGACATCCGGTGGGAATCATTGAAAACGTTCCCACCATGGTAGGTAAGCTTTGCATTCCCACTGATTTTGTTGTACTCGACATAACGGAAGACGCTAGAACACCTATTATTCTTGGTAGACCGTTCTTAGCTACTGCAGGTGCTTTGATAGACGTACAACAAGGAAATCTGTCCTTACGTGTCAGAGACGAGACGATCGAATTCAACCTGTCCTTACGTGTCGGATACATAAGGAGTCTTGCTTTACAGTTGATTCGCTGGATGAGTTAGAGAAAGACACGCATGATCAAGCAAGTGCTTCCGATTCTCTTTTACGGTATTTGACACGAGTTTGCAACGATGCAGGATTTGCGGACGAAGGAGTTGAGGTGTATACGAAGTTCATGAGTGCCATTGCAGCACTAGGAGACGACCCACGTGAGGAGATACCACGTGATATGCATGCTGGTTTCGCAGCGGAGAAGACGCCCGAACTCGAGCCCGACCCTCCGCCGTCTTCTTCTCGGTATGAGTATGTTGAACGTGATAAGATATACCTTGCTGTTTTGAATGCTAACATGAGTGCAAAAGAGATGAGAAAACAACCCACACGCATGAAGAAGCGTAGAAGAGTCAGCTCATCAATGTGTATGCACGGAAATTATACGGAAGATAGCCACGAACATTCACCCGAAACTCAAAGGAGGCTTCACCCGCACTTGCACGAGGTAATGGAAAAAGACGTCATAAAACTTTTCAACGCAGATACCCTTTATCCAACCTCGGGCAGCGAGCAAGTGAATCCCGTGCATGATATGCCAAAGAAAGAATCAGTGACTAAAGGATGGCACGACGAAGAGATCCTACCTCATGAGATCCAACTAGGTGTTTTCGTTCCACTTTTCAATTCTCGACCTATGTTTTTCTCGGGGAACCCACGTTCTCGTTGGTCTAATCCTTTTCAGGT
>CM071876.1:9269432-9280573 GCA_036759665.1 Gynandropsis gynandra
CTGGATTCCTAGGACGTTTGTCTTATCGTTAGAGCCCAAGTCTTTTATTTGCTTTCAGTATTTCATTCTTCATCCATATTCTTTCGTTAGCAAGTTTGATTCATAGTTCGAGTTTAGATAGTGTTGCGTAGTCTCTGTGGGATCGACACCTAAAATACTACACACGTGCCGTGCACTTGCGGATAGTTTAGGTTATTTTATTTAACTCTGATAACGCATAATTCTGCAATGAAAGCATTTAATAACCTTCTTACTTCCTTACCTCGATTTTTCAGCATATTTACTCCCACTTGAAACATGTTCCATTGATTTCCTTTTGATCATCGCTAAGACATCCGCTTGTTACGAGCATACCAATATGTCCTACTTGTATTTGGGCTTCCGTTCTTCTTCCAGAATAGTAGTTGCAACATCATCAAAGACTATATAGTCTGTGAGAAAATTGCTAGTCATGTTCACGATGAGTGAATCATACGATTTTTGTAAACCTTGGAGCAAGATCTCAACACGTTCTTTTAAATCTATTTTGTAACTCATTTTGGACAGTTTCAAAAATACCGTATTGAGCGTACTTATATGCTTTGTCATGAAAGTATACTGGGCCATCCAAAGAATGTACAATCTTCTTTTCAAGAAAATCTTGTTGTGGAATGACTTTGTCTCATATAACTTTTGAGAGATACTCTCATATCTCCTTTGGACTCTCTAACTCTTCTACACTATTGAGAATGTCATCGACGAGACCGATGTGCAAACTAGCAATGACACTTTCATTTATTTTGTTCTAGTGCTCATCATCCATATCCTTGGATCTTTCCCCAATAGTCGCCAAAGAAACCTCTTTCATCAGAACAACCTTCATCTTTATTTTCCATGTCGAGAAATTATTCTCGTTGAACTTCTCTATCTCATATTGTATTGACATTTTATCAGTATTTATCTCATTATAACTCAATCATCGTATGAATAACTGGTACTAAAACCAGGGCTCTAATACCACTGTTAAAATCGAACGTGGATAAATAACAATTAGGAAACAAAGTAGAGACATCCGCTTGTTACGAGCATACCAATATGTCCTGCTTGTATTTGGGTTTCCGTTCTTCTTCCAGAACAGTAGTGGCAACATCATCAAAGACTATATAATTTATGAGAAAATTGCTAGTCATGTTCACGATGAGTGAATCATATGATTCTTGTAAACCTTGGAGCAAGATCTCAACACGTTATTTTACATCTATTTTGTAACTCATTTTGGACAGTTTCAAAAATACCGTATTGAGCGTACTTATATGCTTTGTCATGAAAGTAGATTGGGCCATCCAAAGAATGTACAATCTTCTTTTCAAGAAAATCTTGTTGTGGAATAACTTTGTCTCATATAACTTTTGAGAGATACTCCCATATCTCCTTTGGACTCTCGAACTCTTCTACACTATTGAGAATGTCATCGACGAGACCGATGTGCAAACTAGCGATGACACTTTCATTTATTTTGTTCTAGTGCTCATCATCCATATCCTTGGATCTTTCCCCAATAGTCGCCAAACAACCCTCTTTCATCAGAACAACCTTCATCTTTGTTTTCCATGTCGAGAAATTATTCCCGTTGAACTTCTCTATCTTATATTGTATTGACATTTTATTAGTACTTATCTCATTATAACTCAATCATCGTATGAATAATTGATACTAAAAGCAGAGCTCTGATACCACTATTAAGATCGAACGTGGATAAATAACAGTTAGGAAACAAAGTAGAGACGAAAAAAATGGAAAAAAAGAACACTAGAATTTTACGTGGTTTGGCAAAGTGCCGACGTTCACAGACAGAGAGTAGAAGGCTTTTACACTCTCAAAAATTACAATACTTCTCTCAAATTGTAAGGACAAAACAACGGTATTTTTCTCCTACAAAGAGGGCAAAAACTCTCTCAAATACCAAAGATAATAACCATAAAAACTATAAAGTATTACTTTCTTTCTCTATTTTTCCTCTTCTCCTTATTTTGTAATTTTGGGTGTATTACGGAGGTGAAAACACATCATATTTGTAGGCAAAATTTTTTAGAAATTTCAACACTTGTGGGACCACAAGATTTAATATTTCTTCAAAATGATACTTAATATTTGATTACCACAAAAGTGGTTTGTTAGTTTCATGAGATATATACGTTTTATCTTCGACAAATGTTGTGGATATATCTTTAAATAATATTGGGATATATGTTTATCAACAAATACCACATCTCTCTTGACTAGATTGAGATATTAAGGACCTATCTCGTAGATTGTCAACATTTTTGCATGTTTTGATATAGATGCTAATATTGTTTGCTTTATAAAATGCCTTAGATTTCAATTTTGATGCATGTAAAGACATACTAATTTTGATAAATTTACGTGGATCAGATAAATATTCAACATTGTAACGAATCAAATGTAATTTTGGCAAATTATTATAAATATAATCATATTAATGGTTTTTTAAAATATTTAAATATATGTTTTATACCATTTTAGTATGTTTAAACTAACTAGGAACTATATATCTTGCCATCAAATTCAACACAAATGATAAGAAATTTAAAAACATATATTTTATAATCTAATTGTTATCGAATGTGATTTTTTCTATAAAATATTCTTAAATAAATTTTCAATTTAAATATCTAAAAAATTTGATTTTCTGAAGTTTTTTTACTTTTGTTCTCTTTTAGAACAATGCACATTCAAATTATATTTAAATCATTAGTATATGTTGTAATTGTAAAAAAAAAATTAGATTTAAGCTTATAATAAATACAAGTGATTATTTTTATAGTGTTTTGGATATTCGTTCAAACGGTTATATTATACATGTCAAAATTGGCTCAATTAACACGATATTTTATTAATTAAAGAAATATATTTGTCACGATGATTATTATTTTGTTTTTTAATATCTTAAAACCTTAAAAAGTTTCACATGACCATGTGCAATAGACGCATGTCAAAGTATTTATTTTCTACTAAAAATATTATTATCAAATTAATATTAGACATATGAGAACGTTTTTTTATATCAACAAATCTTATTTTGCATCTAAACCTCATTTTGTTGAATAAAGTACTCATTTATTATATACATATTTGATTATTTTTAGTGTTTAGATTATTTTGTATAAATGCTCATTTATTACTTACACATGATTCCTTCTAATATTCACATTACAAGTACAAAAACTTCTAATTTTTTTATATGATTTAGGTTTTGATTTTGATTCATCATTTATATTTCTACATTTTATATAAAATATTATATAAAGATAAGATTACAGTCCTCATCTTCATTTGTTATATCAAATATGAAAAAAAAAAGAAAATTATAAAATTAAATTTATTGAAAAGATAATAAAAAACAAAAACTACCCCATTTGTCTTGATGGCCACAGGCCCATTTAAATAGACAGAAATATTTCATACAGTATTGTAAACAATATAAATGTGTATATATTTACGTGCCCCACATGATGGAATACCTTTGTTAGTCCAATCTTGTTACATAAATGAATAAAAGTAGAGTATGGAAGCGGTTTTATGAGAAGATCCGCAAGTTGGTCAATCGATCAGACATGTGAAACTTGAAGATTATCTTCTTGATGTCGTATAAAGTGATAGTCTAAGGCAAGATGCTTCATCCTCGAGTGGAACACCGGGTTTGCACTTAGATAAGTAGCTCCAATATTATCGTACTATATCACCGGAAGGTCATTAATAGAAATCCCGAGGACCAGGTACGAAAAATGAATCTATATCTGTGTACGGAAGTTGCTGGCCGGCGGCCGCTCAACTGTTCGAGCGCAATGCAGTGGTGGTGTCGAAGTAAGGAACCATGGCATATATGTTCGGAATAGATCTCAGTGAGTAATGAAGCAATCCATCGAACTACCGCGGATGTGAGTGCAACAGAGCGGTATTCGGCCTCAGTTGAAGATCGTACGGGAAACTTAATTTTCTTTGATGACCAAGAGATAAGATTTTTACCATAGTACACAATGTGAGCTCCTGTGGAGGACCAATCATCTTTGTCTTCGGCCCAGTCAGCGTCGTTGAACGCGTGGAGACGAGGTTCATTCATGGACGAGAGGAAGATTCCAGTGTCACGGCTGCCACCAAGATATCATAGCACCCGTTTTACAGCTTGCGAGTTATCCGTTGTTGGAGAATGCATGAACTATGAGAGCCGATTCACTGCAAAACCAATATTTGGGCGTGTAAGAGTAAGGTATTGGAGGTTGCCTACCAGTGCTCTGTATTCGATTGGATCGGACAGGGGAGAGCCAGACTGAAGAGAGAGACGTGTCGTCAATGCCATTGGTGTAGGAACTGGTTTTGCTTCATGCATATTTGCACGTCGCAGAATGTCCCCGATGTGTTTGTGATGCAAGAGGTGAAGACCACGAGCCGTGCGTTTAGCTTCAATACCCAGAAAATATGAGAGATTGCAGAGATCCTTGATGGAGAACAGAGATCCAAGAGATGTAACGGTATCACTGATGAAGGAAATGTTGTTTCCGGTAATGATCAGATCATCTACATGGGCAATGATGTATGTCAAGACGCTTTTGCTGCGGAAGATGAAAAGGGATGCATCGACGAGTGAGTTGATGAAGCCCCGAATGAGTAGAAAGGAGCATAACTCAGAATACCAAGCCCAGGGAGCTTATTTCAAGCCATACAATGTTTTATGAAGTTTGCACACAAAAGACGGTTGATCCCGATTAACAAAGCCTTACGGTTGAGACATGTATACTTCATCACAGAGATTTCCTTGCAGAAATGCATAATTAACATCAAGTTGGCGAAGTTCTCATCCATGGGAGACAACAATGCTCAAGACAAGTCGAATCATCAATGTTTACTAAAAGGCAATGCCTGGGCGTTGATGAAATCCCTTTGCAACTAGGCGAGCTTTGTAGCGATCTATACAACAATCAGGTTTTCGTTTGATATGGAATACCCATTTGCAACCAACAATGTTCTGAGCTTGTTCCGGTGGAACAAGTTCCCAAGTTCCATTTCTCACTAGTGCATCAAATTCTTCGTACATTGCTTGTCTCCATTTGGGATCTTTCAGTGCCAGCCCCACTATGGTCGGTTCCAAGTCAGTATGAGCAACCTGAGCAGCAAAAGAGAGATGTTGGATAGGTTTGATAATGTTGTTCTTCGAGCGTGTAACCATCGGATGGTATTCTGTGTAGGAGCTGGTGGTTCTGCTCCGCTGTCAGGAAAAGTTGTTTGCATAGAGGTAGAATCCCCTGTTAGAAGAGCAGACATAGCTCCGTCTGATGCTTCCAAAGAGGGCTTGATCACAGACGAATTGGTTGCGTCAGTCGGGGAAAGATCTGAGCTGGGGGGTGTATCTTGTGGTGGTGAGACGAAGGTCGACGAGGGACGGACTGGTTGAATAGAAGAAGGGTCGAACTACATGAGAATTTGTGAAGTTGATTGATTTTAAGACAGAGAGGGAAAGTCGTGAGATTCATGAAACTTGACATGAAGTGATACATAGAGACGTGAAGTGACTGGATCAAAACAAAGATAGGTGTTCTGTATATTGGAGTAATCTAGGAAAATGCATCCAGTGGAGCGGATATCAAGTTTGTGTTGTGAGTAAGGACGGTGCCAAGGATAACATAAGCAATCGAAGGTTCGGAGTTTGTGATAGTTTGGTACGCTATTGAAAAGAGAAGCAAAAGGAGACGATGGAGAAAGAATTGGTGTGGGCATTCTGTTGATGAGGTATACAGTAGTGGAAAAGGCATAGGGGCAAAAAGACACAGGTAGAGAGGCATGGGAGAGAAGGGAGAGACCAGTTTCAACAATATGACGATGACGTCGTACGGAGATATCGTTGTGTTCAGGGGTGTGGGAGGTGTAGTGTGATGAAATATTCCATGAGATTGAAAGAATGGACGAAAGGCAAGGTATTCACCTCCATTGTCACTATAAAGTGTGAGGATTTTGAGATTGATTTTGCTTTTGATGAGAGATTCGAAGCACTTGAAAGTGATGAGTGCATAAGATTTGTGTTTCAAAGGAAAAAGCCGTATATAGCGAGTAAAGTGATAACAAAGAGAATATAGTATTTGTAGTTGTGAATGGAGAGAATAGGTGAGGTCCAAACATCGGTGTATATGATTTCAAGAGGACGTGAAGATGTAATAGAAGATATAAAAAAAAGAAAGCTTATGACTTTTATTGCTCGAACAAGCATTGCATAACAAATGTTTGGAAGCCGAACACAATGGTAATGAAAATTTAGAAACCATATGTTAAAGAATCAGAAATGTTGGATTACGTAAATGGGAATGCCACTTGGACAAAGTGGACTTAACGGAAGATAATGCAATGGGAAAGGATGGTTGGGAAGACGTAGGGAAAAGGAACGTCGGCCACTCGTACACACCGCGTTTAGATTCTCCGGTCATTAGTCGTGCCCCTATGCTGAGATCCTTCACCTGAAATGCATCAGAGAAAAACTCGATTGAGACTCCATTGGATTTGCAAAGTTGATTAACGGAGAGAAGGTTCTTGCTGATAGCTGGAATACATAAAACATTATCAAGTTGTAGGCAACGTTGAGTAAGAGGGAGAGAGGTTGAACCAGTGTGTGTGATCGGTAAAACTGTCCCGTTTCCAACCACGAGTTCTTCAACTCCATGATAAGCGTTATGAAGCGAGAGATTATGAAGATCTGAGGTAATATGGTGCGTTGCACCACTATCGAAGAGCGAGGGGCCAGAATCGTAGGGAGCCGCAATCGAATGATGTGCTTGTGGAGATTAAGAGTTCTGATATGACCCCCACGATGGAAGAGGAGACGTCGGACTAGAAGCCGAGATAAGTCTAAATTGAGGGCACCATTTGACGCTATGACCCTAAGTACCGTAGGTTTGGCAGCGATCACGATAGGGTTGAGGAGCAGATGATGAGTTCTGGTTCCAGATCTGATTGTCATTGTGGTTCTAGGTTTGATTATCATTGCAATTCCAGGGAGAATCGGATCCACGTTGCTGTTTTGGACGACAGCAAGTGTTGGTGGTGAATTCCGTTCCTTGTAGAGATGTTTCCGTGAGACGGTTCACAATCAAATTTGCTTCATGGTTGAGAAGTTTTTCATGCAATTCATCAAGATAGATCGGTGTTTCTCGTGGATTCATTGCATCCACAATAGGCTTGAAATCTTTAGGAAGACCATCGAGAATGTAATCCAAGAGATCTCCATGATCAATTGGTTTTCCAAGGATTGAAAGTTCATCGGCTTTGGATTTCATTTTCCTCATGTTGTGGAGAGAGCGACACTAAATTGGCAGTGAATTGAAGTGGCTGACGTCTGTAGAGAGAGCGGCGGCTGGAATGGACGTGATCCTTCGTTGCTCTGATACCATATGAGAGTTAAACGTAATAATTTATTGAGAGCCATAACAGACATATTTATACTTACATAATGTTTGACCTACATTAGGTTAAACCTATCTTGTGTAATTACAATTATGGATATGTTTATATTTACATGTCAAGCGAATCGAACTGAGGTACTTAGTCCTCAATGTACGGTTCTCATCCACAGGCGGCGAACATCGCTAATCGGGTAGGTGTCTCAAGACTCTATGTATCCGAGCCGCTTCCACATGTCTCTACATTAATTCCTCATCGCGTTGTTCAGTGTGATGATTTTCCCGCAATTAAAAGAGTCGAATCGGCTCACTCTCTCGTTCTATGGCTAGGTATACATTTTCGACACTATTGGTCTCGATAAGGTCTTTCCGTTTATCTGTTCATATTTTGAGGCCCTTTGTTTGGGAAGAGATTTTTGGTTAGCGAGAAATTGGGTTGACGCCATTAGGATAAGTTTGAAGTATGTGGACTGATATATGTGAATAGTTTTGGATTAAGTGTTGTCATTCGGTTTAGTCCAAATTAAATGTGATCGGATTTAAGTTTAATTGATTGGATTTCGGTATTGAATTGATGATATGCATAAAGACCTTTGGTAGTATCATTTATATTTCATGATGGGAGAAATTAAACGATACAATTGACAACCGAAAATTAACCGGTTATCTGTCGGTTTATGGTCCTGGATTCACGTGCATATATAAATGAGATTCATTTGGTTTCTGAAGGGTGCATTCTATTTATCATAGACGTTTACAAAACTTTTGGTTATTGCACGTAGAATTAGAAAATCTATTCAGCCGCATATCATATACCATAAATCCAGATATTTATCTCGAACTTCAGTTTAAATTTTTCTCAAATATTTATGTAATTCACAATATTAAATTAGGATTTAGAATTCTATAAAGTTCAAATGTTCTATTGTATTTGCATCAAATTAAGAATGATTTAATCTGTATGGTAAATTTAATAATTTTTTTAGTAAAATTTAAAACTTTGGATGACGAAACTCACGCTGAAGAGAACAATTTTATTGTTAATATTTTAAAAAATAAAATAAGAAAAAAAAAGGAATGAGAAATTCAAGACGTGGTTACAGTTTTGAAGAGAAATGCATGACATGTACGGTGCTTACAGTTTGAATTGGCGGAATATCAGAAATACCCTCATAGGGCTAAATCACTTCAAAAATACCTTTCTCCAAAATAATTATTAAATTCGAAAAATAAAAACTGAAGAAAAGACAAATTTGCCTTTAACGTTCGAACGTGGAAAAATGGAAGTTCGGCAGTTTTTCGATGTGAAAAACTCGAAAACGAGAGAAAGCCGAACAGTTATTCGCCGTGAAACCTGTTTAAAAGTTGATAGCAAGAAAGAAATAAGTGATTTCGAACTTGAGAGGGAACGATTTGAAGTTGGCGAACGATTTGAAGTTGGCGAGAAGGAAACTGGCGAAGAGAGCACGAAGAGAGCACGAGTCAATCTTCAATGGCGTCAATAAGTGTAAGTAGTTCGATTTCTAGGGTTTTGCAAGCTTTCGAGTCACAAAATGGTTTATTGATTTGAAATGGGTGTCAGTGTCAGTGGCATCGATTCTGCCCAAGAATGTGCAAGAAGATGGTTAAATCCAATTTTAACCCGAAGTATGTAGATGTGATAAGGCAGATTGGAGATTCTAAGGTAACGATTACACAAGGTTCACAAGGGAAACAAGGGTCATCGAGGGTAATAATGGTTATGTTTTGTTTTTCAGGATATTCTAAGTATTCTTCGTGCTGAACACGAAGAGGAAGCTTTACTTTCTGGTCTTGAGGATTACGAGGGATGTGACGATCCCGATGTTTAGATATGGATGAAACATCTTCGTAGAAATCCGAAGGGTATTTGTTGGGAGGATATCCGTGAGCAAGAACTGCTGACACGAAAAGTAGCTCTTGGTGATCAAAAAAAGGAGAAGGAAAAGGGACTAAGAGGAAGGAGTGCGTGAGTGATGCTGATGTTGATGCTGCAGTCCCTCTGACACTGGAGGAGAAATTAATAGGGGAAATAAGGAAGTCGGAGGAGAGAATCATCAACGCCGTAAGAGACCTTCTAAGGGATGTCGGGATTCATGTGCCTAATCCAAAATCAAAGGCTGCCGAGAAAGTTGCGATCACCGAAACCCAATCTTCCGACACTGTTGGTGATTTTGCTTTTGAATTCCTTCGACGTCCAAATCCAGTGTCAAGAAACCTTGCTCCTGATGGAGTTCCACCAAGTAAGTAATATTTAGTGAAAAGGTCATTTGAGTGTCAATTTCCATCGAGACATATAAGTCGTAGGGTCGCATAAGCCGTAGGGTCGTTAGAGTCGTAGGGTCACATAAGCCGCAGGGGCGTTAGAGTCGCATGGGTTTCATATGTCGCATGTGTCACTGGGTCGCTAAAGTCGAATGGGTCGCATTGGTCCCATTGGTCGCCATATGTTTAATGAGGTAAATTTTATGCAGGCGCTGGACCTTTATCGAAGGAGTCTGCGCCATATGTTGAACCTCCGCCGGCGAAAAGATCAAGAACAATGCGAGGGAGAAGGCGAAAGAAGGTTGTTCAAGAACCCGAAAAAACGGTGATTCAAGAAACTGAGGAGTTTGTGTGGAATCCCAGAGGATTAGTAAAGGACTTGATAACCCGATTTCCTACGTTCACTGATGCTAGCGGTGAAAAGTTGACTAAGCTATATTGGTTCCTGAAGGCACCTCGACATGATCGGTGGTGGAAATCTGAGCTAAATATTCCCCGAGGGCCAAAGTTTTGGGAGATTATATTAAAGGCCAACGCATGGCTTGAAGATGAAGTAAGTTTTTTTAAACCCTTAGTCTCACGGAGTTTTGTGTCATATGCATTCCTGTGTGTTAATTTTTTTTTTTTTTTCTTGTTGCTTTCATGCAGACGCTCTCGATGTGGACGTATGAGGATATGGAAACTTTGCCGAAAAAGCTTAGTCAGTTTTTGAACGCCAAGCCACCAATTAGTGATTATGAAAGTTTTGTCTCAGTTCTAAACATTCCATCGAAAATTAATCGATGGGTAGGATGTCATTGGGTAGCCATCAAAGCGGATTTCAAAACCCGATGCATCACGGTATACGATTGCAGGATGAGCCTTAAGGAAACACATATCGATCCGGTGATTGAGAGGATAAGAAAAGTTGTCCCCAAGATGCTCATTCTCGGAGGGTTTCCTTCTTTGGCTTCTGGAGAAGATGAATGGAGGTATGTGTATTATGATGGTCTGCCACAGAACCAAAGCGGGAATGACTGTGGTGTTTTCGCCTATAAATTCGTAGAAGCCTCGTTATTAAAGGATATGAATATGTTTCGCTTAATTTGCGACGACAATGTTACTTCCATGCGTGAGAAGATGGCGGCTGATATATATAGTAATGGAGAACGTATCTATGAACCCGAAGATGACTAAATTGATATATGGTACATTGTTTTTTTTGGACTGGTAGATGTGAACATTTGGTACATTGTTTTTTTAATATTTGGTACAATGTTTTTTTAATATTTGGTACATTGTTTTTTCTAATATTTGGTACATTGTTTTTTTTTCTAATATTTGGTACATTGTTTTTTTTTCTAATATTTGGTACATTGTTTTTTTTAATATTTGGTACATTGTTTATTTCAGAGCCTCATACGACCCATGCGACCC
>CM071876.1:9286172-9302475 GCA_036759665.1 Gynandropsis gynandra
TATTTTGGGAATATCAACATTTATACGGGTACTTTTGAAGTTAAAAATTTTTTCTTTTTCGGGAAGGGTATTTTTGAAGTGTTTTAGCCCTACGAGGGTATTTTTGAAGTTCCCCCGTTTGAATTCTTTTGATTTTTTTATTTAACTAATTGTTGATATATTATTTATATATATATATATTAGCACGAAACTCACGTTTCGCGCGGGGGTAAACGTAATATATTGTATTTATTACTTTGGTGTATTAATTGTTGTGTGAAAGAAGATATTGTCAACGAAAAGAACGTAATTTTGTAAATGTAAATGCACGATACTTTTATACATTGACGAAAATTTCTTTGTATACAACATTTGTTGTTTTACTTGTACATTGACCATCATCATCTAGAATAAGTAATTAATCCGTGTTTGTTTTTTGTCCTTGAAATGGCTACATATAATTGTCCATGACTGAATATTGGTCGTGGCAAATATATACCAACTCGGTTGATTCTTTGTCCTTGGCTTTTGTTAATTGTTTACATTTAAAATGAAATGAGAATGTTGTATTTGTTAGAATCATAGGGAGTCGAGGAATGAATACTTTACTGCCAGTGTTATTTCATGTTATTGTTTTACCCTCTATTACATTCCTTCCAATTGCGTTATTTGAAATCGGGTTCCATTGTATAATCCAAACATTTGATCAATGTTCCATAGAAAGATAATGGACGTCCCTTCTTTGAGCATTAGAGAATAATTAAGAATTTTTGGATATTTTAAAATGTTCAAGAACATGATATATGCTCTTTCTTTTAGTTTTAAAAATATTAAAATATTAATAAGAGAAAAAGGCATATTACACCCCCAACTATCCTGCTTTACTCAAATTCCCCCGCCCCCCCTGCTTTACCAAAATCCCCCCCTCAACTATCTGACACAGCCAATTCCCCCCTCATCTTACAAAATCCATCCGATTCTCCCCTTAACTATACCAATTCAGCCAATTCCCCCTCCGTTATATAATCAGTATATCGCCGTTAACCGACCCGATTTTGACCCGATTTCGACCCAGTTCAACCGAATTTAACCCGATTTTGACTCAATTTTGACCCGGTTTAACCGGATTTAACCAAATTTATTTCGATTTACCCGAATTTAACCCGATTTTACCCAATATTAACCCGATTTCACCCAAATTGACCCTGTTTAACCGAATTTAACCCGATTTCATCAAATTTAATTCGATTTTCATCCAAATTCAACCCGATTTTATCCAATTTTAACCCAATTTCACCTAAATTAACACGATTAACGCCAAAATTTAATCCAATTTCATCCAATTCAACCGATTTACTCACTTTTAGCTCGATTTACTCTTTTTTAATTCGATTTAACCCGATTTTTTATTTACCTCAATTTCATCCAAAATAATATAATACCAACCCGATTTTACCCAATGTAATATAATTTCAACCCATTTTCACCCAAATTAACCCGATTTCATCAAATTTAATCCTATTTCCATCCAAATTTAACCCGATTTTTATCCAATTTTAACCCAGTTTCACCCAAATTAACCCGATTATCGTCCAAATTTAATCCAATTTCACCCAATTTAACCGATTTACTCAATTTTAACCCAGTTTCACCCAAATTAACCCGATTATCGTCCAAATTTAATCCAATTTCACCCAATTTAACCGATTTACTCACTTTTAACCTGATTTACACTTTTTTAATTTGATTTAAACCGATTTTTGATTTACCTCAATTTCATCCAAAGTAATATAATACCAACCCGATTCTACCCAATGTAATATAATTTCAACCTATTTTCACCCAAATTAACCCGATTTCAGCAAATTTAATCCGATTTCCATCCAAATTTAGCCCGATTTTTATCCAATTTTAACCCAATTTCACCCAAATTAACCCGATTATCACCCAAATTTTATCCAATTTCACCCAATTTAACCGATTTACTCACTTTTAACCTAATTTACACTTTTTAAATTCGATTTAACCCGATTTTTATTTACCTCAATTTCATCCAAAGTAATATAATTCTAACCCATTTTACGTTAATTCGATTTAACCCGATTTTTTATTTACCTCAATTTCATCCAACGTAATATAATACCAACCCGATTTTACCCAAATTAATATAATTCCAACCCATTTTTCACCCAAATTAACCCGATTTCATCAAATTTAACCGATTTTATCCAAATTTAACCTGATTTTATCCAATTTTAACCCAATTTCACCGAAATTAACCCGATTATCACCCAAATTTAACCGAAATCGGGTTGGTATTATATTAAATTAGGTTAAATCGAGTGAATTCTTAAACTTGGAATTATATTACATTGGATAAAATTGAGGTAAATCAAAAATCCGATTAAATCGAATTAAAAAAAAGAGTAAATCGGGTTAAAAGTGAGTAAATCGGTTAAATTGGGTGAAATTGGATTAAATTTGGACGATAATCGGGTTAATTTAGGTGAAATTGGGTTAAAATTGGATAAAATCGGATTAAATTTGATGAAATCGGGTTAATTTGAGTGAAAATGGGTTGGAATTATATTAAATTGGGTAAAATTGGGTTGGAATTATATTACTTTGGATGAACTTGAGGTAAATCGAAAATCAGGTTAAATCGAATTAAGAAAGAGTAAATCGGTTAAAAGTGAGTAAATCGGTTAAATTGGATGAAATTGGATTAAATTTTGGCGATAATCGGGTTAATTTGGGTGAAATTGGGTTAAATTTTGATAAAATCGGGTTAAATTTGGATGGAAATCGGATTAAATTTCATGAAATCGGGTTAATTTGGGTGAAAATGGGTTGGAATTATATTACATTGGGTAAAATCGGGTTGGTATTATGTTACTTTGGATGAAATTGATGTAAATCGAAAATCAGGTTAAATCGAATTAAAAAAGAGTAAATCGGGTTAAAAATGAGTAAATCGGTTAAATTGGATGAAATTGGATTAAATTTTGGCGGGAATCGGGTTAATTTAGGTGAAATTGGGTTAAAATTGGATAAAATCGAGTTAAATTTGGATGGAAATCGAATTAAATTCGATGAAATCGGGTTAATTTGGGTGAAATTGGGTAAAATCGGGTTAAATTCGGTTAAATCGGGTCAATGAAATTGGGAATCGGGTTAATTTGGGTGAAATTGGGTAAAATCGGGTTAAATTCGGTTAAATCGGGTCAATTTGGGTGAAATTGGGTTAATATTGGGTAAAATCGGGTTAAATTCGGTTAAATTAAATTTAAATTCGGTTAAATCCGGTTAAACCGAGTCAAAATTGAATCAAAATCGGGTTAAATTCGGTTAAATCGGGTCAAAATCGAGTCGGTTAACGCCAATATACTGAATATATAATGGAGGGGGGAATTGGGTGAATTGGTATAGTTAAGGGAGAAATCAGATGGATTTTGTAAGATGATGGGGAATTGGCTGATAGTTGAGGAGGGAATTTGAGTAAAGTAGGATAATTGGGGTGTAATATGTCTTTTTCCCTATTGACAAATAAGAAAAAAATTAAATAACAATTCCAATTAATTTTATTACAAAAAAATATATTATTATTAAATTACTATCCTACCCTTACAATTTCCCTAAACCTAATTTTGTTCTCCTCTCCCGCCGCTCTCTTTCTTCTCTCACATCCTTTTTCTACTCTCTCTCCCCCGCCTTTCTCTCTTCTTTTCCCATTTTCTTCTCCATGTTTTTCTTCTCTCTTCTTCTTCACCCGCAAGCACAACCCCTAACAGCCGCCTGTAGACGCCGCACATCCATGATAGATGCTCTTCCTAAGCGACAGGAGGTACAGAAAGTACACTAAGGATGAACCGATACCCAACCCGAAACCAATACCACCAAACGAAACTGCATCCTAAACCTAAAGGGCTAAAACTGCCTAAACACAACAACAGTCGGCGGAATCGAGCACCCAGGACAACACCGATGAACATTTGGACCCACAAATCTACAATGCAACAACAGGAGGAACCCTAACCGAAGTAAAGTGAAGAATGCCCAAACCCAGGAGGACGCAGGAATCGAAGAGGAGCAACTAAAATAAACAAAAAAACCTGCAAACAAACAATGATAATCCAGAAAAAAGGAAATACCCCAGCTGAAAATCGAACGGTCTGCTTGAGTGGGTCGGGTCTAACCCAAGATCCAAACCCGGTCCATTTAAAAAAAGCCCATTTGAAATTTTTAATGGCTCATTTCGTTTTAGAAAACGAATAAAAATCCGGCCTCTTTATAATTAAAAAATGGTTTTGGCAGAATCAAGATTCGAACCCGAAAACTCTACGGTAATAGGGAAGTTCTCCGCTAGTTGAACCTAGGGGTGGCAAATCCGGGTTTCGATCCGGGTTCGGGTTCCTCGGGTTTATAAAAATTGAACCCGAATGTATTTCGGTTTGGGTTTTTCAGGTTTCGATTCGGGTTCGGGTTATTCGTGTTCTGAAGCAGTGAACCCATTATAATCCAAATTAAATTCGAGTATCTATGGGTTATTCGGGTTATTCGGGTTATTCAAGTTATTCGAGTTCGGGTTATTCGGGTTATTCGGGTTTTGTAAGGGTTTTTCGGGTAACATATACAAAAAAATTAAAAAAAATACATATCTAAGTTAGATTAACCTAACTCATAAAAATTAACTTCGCAAATACCAAAATAAAATGAATTCTAAAAACGCAAAAATAAAATGAATTCCGAAATCATCAAAATGAAAATAAATCCAAAAGCGCAACAATGATAAGAAATCTGGAATCGTCAAGTTCTTGTTGCGCAACAAAATGAAACCACATCCCATTCTCCTCCATTGTTTGTGTACGATAAGCTGAAAAAACAAAGATTAAAGTATAAATTCAACGTTATATAAAAAAGATAAAGCAAAATAACAACATAATGATCATCTTTACAGTTGCTCTTCTACATGCTTCTTGACTAAAACTACGAGCAACAAGCATATGACTACCATCTTCTTGATTAACATTATCATCCACAATTAACACCTTCTGAGTTTCACTTCCAAGTATGTTCTTATATGCTTTACAAATGCGAATATGTTTATTCATGCTACTAGTCCCATTCAATGTACTTCCACACTTCAACTTTATAGCACAATATTTGCATTTACTAATATCACTAGATTCTCTTAAAAAAATGTTCCCACACCTTTGATCGTTGAACATACTGTTTCTTAGATTTTGGCGGCAACTCACTTTGTTCGATTTGTTCGGATTGAGAAGCCGCTGCCCTTTTATTTTGAGATTGAACTTTGCTCGCATCAAGTTCATCTGCAACTACCATATGCATATCCATCTATAAACAAACAAACACAATCGTTTTTTACTATCAATAACAAACACAATCCTCATTTATAAATTATTTGCCATAAAAAACGTAAAACACAATATCGGAAAGAATGGAACAACAATGAATTTTGTCTCCTAAAATTCACAGACATGACACAACTCCATGTTTATATACATGCAAGATGATTCATTTTCCCAGTTTAGAATTGACCTCAAGCAATCAAGTCAGTCGGCCGGCGGAAATGAACAAACTGCGTAAACAGGGGATGTAGGTGATGAGTCGGCCGGCGGAAATTAACAAACTGAGTAAACAGGGACGTAGATGGTGAGTCGGCCGGCGGTGAGGGATTGAAGCAGATGGTGAGTCGGCCGGCGGTGAGGGATTGAGCAGATGGTGGAGGAGACTGCGTGCGGCGGGTATAGAGAGAGTAAGCAGCAGGGGACGGACGTCACGGCACACGGCGTCAGCAGCGGGTGAGGAGGAGTAGTCAGCCGGCAGTGCAAGAAACAGACAGTCGGCCGGCGGTGGTGAGAGAAGACTACGTGCGGTGGGTAGAGTAGAGAGAGTAACTAGAGATGAAAGGGAAAGCGGCGGGTAGTAGAGAGTGTAAGCAAGGAAAAAAGGGAAACCGGTTCTTAGAAAAAAAACCCTAAAATTTAATTCAGGTTCCTCGGGTTGAACCCGAACCCGGACCGGACCGATCCGAACCCGAACGGATTCTAAAATCTGAACCCATATGGGTTTTTAGGGTAGCCCGTTTTGTAAACGATCCGGATTTTTCGGGTCGATCCGGGTCGGTCCAATCCGGGTAACCCGGATTGGCCACCCCTAGTTGAACCAATTGATCTGTTCAGTAATTTAGGAACATAGTCATTGTTATTCTCTAACCGTAGAAATAATTCGGTAAATTTGGAATCGAACCTACAAATTAATATGCATAAGTATGAGTTTATATTCCAATTGATTTATGAAATTCATTTGGATTATAATAATTGACACAATTTGTTATATATGTATATCTTATCATGATTTCGGTGAATTTAATTTACTATGATTAATTATATATTCAGATAGTTATAATTATAAGGTTAAATCATAGATATTGAATTACGTTGAAATTATGATGGTTATTGATATATCATTTGATCAATGTATGCAATTTAATTAAATTTCTCAACATCCTACCAAAGTGGGCAATCTTGAGAAAAATAATGATTTCAAATATATTGAGAAGGTTACATAATATAATTCATGCGAACTTTGATAAACCCAAAGATCATTCACGGTTTGGAAGAATTCCATTATGTGTGCATTGATAATTAGTGCATATTTTCGGTATGACATAAATGTGATGGTATGCCCAAAGGTAACATTACATGAGATGTTTCGTTTACACTAGTTGTTTAATGCATTTAACTCATCTATTGCAAGTCAAAATTATTGTCCAAAGACTAATTTTGATGTTGCACATATGCATTTTGATGGGATTGAATCGTTTTATCATTCAATTAAGGTTTTATTGAATGAAAGTCTAACACACGAGCTATCTTTTGTTTACAGTTGTGCTATCGCATCCAGTATCTCCGCCAATATTAGTTCGATCCCTATGTTTAATGGTTCGAACTTTACTGAATAGAAGGAGCACTTACTAATCATGCTTGCTTTAATAGGCCACGACCTTGCGATTAGGGAGGTTCGTCCAACGATTAGGGGTTCGAGTTCTGTTGAGGATCGTAACAAACACGAATACTGGAAACCTCAAAACCGCATGTATTTGATGATCATTAAGCATTCCATTCCTCCGGTTTTTAGGAGCTATGTGCCCGATGAGGTGATATTGACAAAAGAATATCTCGATACCTTGGAAAAATGCTTTTCCAAAAATAACAAAGCGGAAACAATCATCCTCTTAGTGGAAATTGTCTCCATGAGGTATAAGGGCAACAAGATTATTCGGGAGTACATTATGATAATTTCTAATCATGCCTCTAAGTTAAAGGCACTTGGATTTTGTTTGTCGAAATACGTCCTAGTGTGCTTTATTTTGCTCTCTCTCCTTGCACAATACAATCATTTTAAGGTGAGTTATAATTGTTAGAGGTATAAATGGACTCTTAATGAGCTTATTTCTCTTTGTGTGCAAGAGGAACAAAGATTAGGGGTAGGAAAAGACATATAGTACTTGTAGCCACCACCTTAAGGGTCATGATCGAGGAAAAAAAAGTTATGAAACCGTTGATTCAGGATGAGTTCATGTGCAAAAGAAACATAATAAGATTAAAAAAATATATTTCTTTTGTCATTTGTACGAAGTATCATACTTGTCGTAAAAATAAGGATGTGACTCTCACTTTGTTTTGTTCTTAGGTAAATTTAGCTTCAATGCCTAGTAATACTTGGTGGGTTGATTAAGGTGCTACAACTCACGTAAGTATTTCTATGCAGGGTTGCCTTCATTGCCGATAACCGTGATGTTGGAAGATACATCTATGTAGGTGACGGTAAAAAAGTGGAAGTGAAAGCTATCGGGCAGATTATAGTTTTGATGAAGACTGGCCAATTTTTGGATTTGGAGGGTGTTTTCTTAATACCATCTTCTACGCAGAACTTACTTTCAGTTTCTGTTTTGGACAAACTTTGGAATTGATACATAGATGATTACGGTCGATGTGATTATCTTTATCTAATTTATGAGAAGTCGAAGGTTTTGGATGTTTTCAAAGCGTTTAAGGTTGAGGTTGAACTTCAACTTAATAAACGCGTTAAGATCGTTCGTTCTGATCGCGGTGGTGAATACTACGGTAGAAATGACGGATCAGGTGAACAACGTCCAGGGCCATTTGCCAAGTACCTCGAGGAGTGTGGAATCATTCCCGAATACACAATGTCGAGTACACCTAGCATGACTGGTATTACGGAGAGAGGAAATCGTACACTTCAGGAAATTGTGAGAAATATGATATCGTTCTCTACTTTCCCAAAATTCCAGTGAGGTGAGGCATTAAAGACAACGGTTTATATCCTAAATAGGGTACCAACTAAAAAACAATTAAGATGCATTACAAGTTATGGACGGATAGACATCCGAGCTTAAGGCATTTTCACATTTGGGGATGTCCAGTAGAGGCTCGATCTTATCGATCTGATAAAAAGAAATTAGACTCCAAAACTGTGAGTCGTTACTTTATTGGATGCTCGGAAATATATAAGAGATATAAGTTTTATGATCCCACGGAAAAGACGATTTTGAGACGAGAGTAGCGACGTTCTTTGGACATCAAACCTGGGAAAAGGAATGATGAATTCTGTTTTGGTGAGGATAAGGATGAAACTTTTATTTCACAAAAGATAATGATTCCTATTCCAATTATTGTAGCTAGCAATGATTTGGAACATATTGCTTGAGCTACAAATCAAGATACTCTAAATGTCCTTCCTGAAATCCATGATGAACAAGTTCATGAACCTCAATAACAGTTACATCAGGAAATTGTGCCACGTAGGTCTTCTTGAGAGAGGAGAAGTGCTTTTCTGATGATTATATAGTATTTCTTCAAGAGCATGAGGATGACATTGGATTGACGGAAGATGATCCAGTTAACGTCCGTCAAGCCATTCAAAGTGTTAACTCTCAAAAGAGGACTGATGCCATGATACAAGAGATTAAATCTATGGATGACAATGGCATTTGAGAACTTGTACCCTTGCCTGAAGGTGCAAAACCCGTTGGATACAAATGGATATTCAAAACCAAACGAGATTCGCAAGGCAATGTGGAAAGGTATAAAGCACGTCTAATCGCCAAAGGATTTACTCAAAAGGAAGGCATAGACTACAAAGAGACTTTCTCTCCAGTTTCATCTAAAGACTCTTTGAGAGTATTGATGGCACTAACAGCTCATTATGACTTAAAGTTGCATTAGATGGATGTTAAGATAACCTTTCTCGATGGTGAAAAGACTATCTATATGGTGCAACCAGAACACTTTGTGGTCGGAGATCCAAAGAAAATGGTTTGCATATTAAGGAAATCCATCTATGGTTTGAAGCAAGCGTCTCATCAATGGTATTCCAAGTTTCATCGTATAATCATCTCATATGGTTTTGAGGTGAATCAAGTAGATGATTGTGTATATCATAAGATCACTCGAAGAAAATTTATTTTGATAATCCTATACGTGGATGATATCCTTATTACTGCAAACGATGTAAGTTTTATGTGCGAAACTAAGAAATTTCTTTCCAAACAATTTGAGATGAAAGATCTTGGTGATGCCTCTTTTGTATTGGGTATAAAAAAATACATGACCTGACCAGCTCGAGATCACTGGATATTCAGATTCAGATTATGTTGGGTGCCTCAGTAGTCTTCGATCCACATCAGGTTATATATTTCTCCTCGCTGGTGGGGTTATTTCTTGGCGTAGTGCTAAGCAAAACTCATGGCATCTTGCATAATGGAGGCAGAATATGTAGCATGTTATGAGGCATCCAATCAGGCTTTATGGTTACAGAATCTTGTCACTCGGTTGCACATTATGACTAGTGTGGATAGGCCCCTAAAGACAATCGTTCTGCGGTATTATACTCAAACAATAACAAAAATACTTCGAAGTCAAAGCACATCAAAATTAAGTATCTTGATGTTCGTGAAAGGATACAGAGTGAGGTAATCTCAATAGAACATATAGATTGCGGATCCCGTGTCTAAGGGTGTTATATCTAAAGTATTTTGGGAGCATATTGCTCGTATGGGTATTGTCCTTTGTGACAATATTACGGTTTAGTGGGAGTATTGTATCTATTCCAGTTTTCTCTTAGATTATGATGATGTATGCTTATTGGGTTTCAGTTTTATGTTCCGGAACTACTAAATTTTACGTTTAAAGTATTCACTCTATATCATTTGGTGTAAGTTGATCTCGATAAGGTAGGACCAGTTGGAGATAGACACATATCGATCACTTCACGTGTAATCTTCATGTTATGCATCCACCTTCAGATCTATGTCATTCTTCTGTATTGCGGTAGTAATCAAATGTGGGTCTAACTACATTGATATTGTGGTTAAATCTCTTTGGTTCTACGTTGATATGGTTGATGGACGAGATTGGTGTCAATACTGGTTTGATGACAATAATTGATGAGTGCTCTTAAGGTTATTCCATGGTTTTATGGTCACATATCTGGTCCAAGTAGGAGATCATAAGATATTTGGTTTAATCTTATTTTTTTGTGTACCGATATATGTGAATAATTTTGGAATAAGTGTTGTCATTCGGTTTAATCCAACTGAAATGTGATAGAATTTAAGTTTGGATTTCGGTATTGAATTGAATGGAGAGGATTATATGCATAGAGACCTTTGGTAGTATCGTTTATATTTCAAGATGGGCAAAATTAAATGATACAATTGTGAATCGGAAATTAACCGGTTATCTGTCGGTTTATGGTCTCTGGTTCACGTGTATATATAAATGAGATTCATTTTATTTCGAAGAGTGTATTCATTTATCACAGACGTTCTCAGCTTTCTTGATACATCCCATCGGTGTCTAAGTTTTCGGTTATTGCATGTATAATCAGAAGATCAATTTCGCTGCATATCGTATACCATAAACCTAGATATTTATCTCGATCTTCTGTTTCAGTTTTTCCCAAATCTTGATTTAATTCACAATAGAAAATTAGGATTTAGAATTCGTATAAAGTTTAAACGAATTCTTTCATGAAGCGGAAAGATGACGAGTTGTAAGGATTTATGGCATGTTCTCTTCTTTTCTTTTTCTATTTTTTGTATGATTATGTGGAATTCCTCAAGCAGTTATGGTTTTGAGTTAGATTGAAAGCATTGTTCTTCGGCAATTCATAAATGAGAATTTGGTAATGTATCTGATGTGAAGCTTGAATTCTTAGGTCGATGTCGTCTTATCATTATTGGGTGGATGTCTAGAGCTGCCTTCAGGGCCGTAGTGTATGGAAACATTTCAGCAAAGTTTGGTATTTTTTTATCATTATGATTCTGGTGCGAGCATTTAGTCTACTGAAGGTTATTATGGTTTTAGTTTCCAAAACGACTTTTGTTCTTTGGTTTCATTTTCAGCCTGCTCTGTCACATCAAAACCACTGTAGTAGTCTTCCACAACGGGCACAATCCCTAGATAGATTCCGAAAGAAGAGGGATGCGAGATGTTTTCAGAAGAAAGTGAGATATGGTGTCCGCAAGTTGCTTCAAGGTCAAGGAATTACATGCTTCAGTTTGGTTGATTCAATCGTTCGCTTTCCAGATGGAGTAGCATCACTTGAGAATCAATCTATGTTTTCCATAATTTGGAATAAATATTAGATTTATTGTTCAAAGGTTTGCAGCGGAAACCCAAAAAGCTTTTGAGTGATATGTGTACATGCCATCACATTTCGAGAAAATGAATGTTATGTCATATGCTTGATATGGTGTTCCTGTCCTCTATAACTTATTTGCTAGGTTGTTTCTCCTTTGAGGAGGATGAATATATTGCTTTCACGTTTTCAACAGCCAATGTGCTAAATTTTCCTTTAAAACTAGTTTTTACGTTATGCATGATTTTTGGAAGAACCTTTTGATCTTGAGGCACATCATATTCAGCTAAATCTATTCTTATTCTGCTATGTTGAATGCCTTGTTATTTTCTTATATCTTTTTTAGATGGATTTTCATCCCTATAGGGTTGTACTTAATTTTCCAGGGTGTCAACTAACCTAGCCAATCAAATTGTAGTTCAGTAGATGGTGTCGAGTAAGTCAATTGGCTTTACTTGCTTTTGCGGTCATCATAGGCATCTCATTTGCGAGAGAGATTTTACTTCTTTTTTATATTTGTATGACCTCTTCACTCATTATTAGAATGCCACGTAATAAAGGCCAGTTTACTTCCTCAAAGAAGCCTGATAGCACTTATAACTCGGGCGCGGAGCAAGAATCTGCACAAGATGATGACCATCCAGAAATATCTTGCATTCTGGATTCAACATTTAACTGCTGCAATTCATATTTTCTAACTGACGTCCGGCGATTATATTATTCCTATTCTAAGCATTATCTATCTTATGTAGGTGTACTCATTGTGGCATTATTTCCAAGTGCACACCAATGATGAGGAGAGGTCCATCAGGCCTCAGGACTCTCTGCAATGCCTATGGACTTTTTTGGTTCAACAAGGTTTGTATCTTTATATTCAATCTAAAATGGATAATCTCATCTAGTCTTTCCTTTTAGTTTTGCATATGTTGTTTATACTAAATCAATAACCTTTCATCTCCTATTACTACTTTTCTAAAAAGCGGCGCCTAAGCGTTACGCTGTTATTGGGCATCCCGATTTTTTTTAGGTGTTTCTTTAGGTGTTCGGTGGTCATTAGGTGATCTAAACATCTTTTAATACGATCTAACTGTTTCCAAGAATTTATTTAAACTGGATATATTCTTTCGATAATATATAATTTCTTTTGACATTTTTTAATTATTAATAGTTATAATCTTTAAATGAGTTCTTTTCAAGATTAATAAATATTAATGTTATACTAATATATAAAAAGTTGAAAAAGAAATATTTTTACATTATAATTTACAATTTGATCTTCTTTTTATGAATCATAATGTAATATTTTTAATTATTTGAAGTAATATAGATAAATATGACCATTTTAAAGAATAAACTTTACTAATATTTATATATTTATACATTATTTGTTATTTCTCTATAAATATTGTTTAGTTGACCTAAGACCTCGAACTACCATATGGTGGATATTAGGATTATTGTTGAGCAGATGGATGAGCTCTAACTCATCTTTCATAACTTAGTGACTGAAGGCATCAAAGTTGATGAGCGGTTTCAGGTGGTAATTATGATTGAAAAGTTATTGTCATCCTGGACAAGTTATAAAAATGACTTGAGGTAAAAACCTACGGACATGTCCATTGGAGACTTGTTTCGTCGATTGAGTATTCATCAGGATGTCAAAGGCTAATATCATTAATGTTGACAAGACTGGGACGATCCAAAAGCGAAAGATGGCAAAAAATGTCAAACACGTTAGATCTAAGAAGTTCAAAGGGGAATGTTATGTGTGTGGGAAGTCAGGACATTTGGTGAAGGACTGCTACCATTGCAAGGAAGTTGGTCAAAAAGGGAAGAAGGCTCAACCCCACATAGCTGAAGTAGAAGATGATAACACTGAGTTTGTGGCAGTAGTATTAGAAGTGAACATGATTAGAGATGATTCGAAACAATGGTGGATTGACACTAGAGCAACTTGCGATATCTATGCCAACATATGGGTGTTCACAACATATGAAGCAGACACTGAAGAAAGCTGCTACATGGAGAACTCTACAGAGGTTTTGCATGTGTATGATATTTGCAACAACCTGCTCTCCGGATCTATGCTAGGAAAGAAAGTTTTTAAACTTATCTTTCAGTCTGAGAGAGTTGTATTTTTCAAAGGTGGTATGTACCTAAGTGAAGGTTACTTGACTATTGAGATGTTAAAGATGAATATGATGACTTCGTGTAACACCCTTACAACGAACAACGTATCATCTGATGAGATCAATAAAACTTCATCTTTTTCTTCTTACTTGAATGAGTCAAGTTATGACATGGTACATTGAACATGTAATCTAAATCATTACAAATATTAAGGTCTTTGAATCTATTACCAAAGTTCAAATTGACCAAAGACCATAAAATATGAAATTTGCGATGAAGCAAAATTTGTAAAAACATCGTCCAAAACAATTGAACGAAGCACTAAGCCTTTAGAACTAATACAAACTGATGTATGTGACCTAAAGGCCGTACAAATAAGAGATGGAAAAAAGTATTTTATTATCTTTATCGATGATAGTACTCGATATTGTTATCTTCACTTAATGAGAAGTAAAGATGAAGCAATTGAGATGTTTATTCTCTAAAAAATGAGGTGGAGAATCAACTTGGAAATAAGATAAAATCTTTGATAAGCGATAGAGGAGGTGAATATGAGTCACCATTTGCTAAAATATGTGTTCAAAATGGCATTATCCATCAAACTACAATTCCTTATACACCATAACAAAATGGCATTGTTAAACGCAAGTATATAAGGTTGAAGGAAATGATGAATGCTATGTTATCGCCCTAAAACTTGTGGAGGGAAGCGGTAATCTCTGCTAATTTCGCGTTAAACATAATACCCTATAAAAAGCTTGATAAAACACCCTATGAGTTGTGGAAAAGTAAAATACCTAGTTTCAAATATCTAAAGGGTTGGGTTGTCTTGCTAAAGTTCTAATACCTATTCTTAAAAGAAAAAGGTTTGGCCAAAAACTATAGACTGCGTATTTATAGATTATGTACAATATTTTAGTGCTTATTATTTTTGTATATAGATCAGATAACTCTGGAATACATGTGAATACAATAATTAAGTCTACAGATGTTTCATTTTTTAAGACGTGTTTCTATACAAAACTTGGATACAAGTGAATCCAAGTGATCTAAAAGTTAAAAAATATGGTGAACCTTCAAATTATTTGGGAAAAATGGAAGAAGAATCTAAATGAAGCAAAACGGCAAAGAAATCAACTTCCTTCTGGCCTGATTTTCTATCATTCATGTTAGAAAAGGAACCACATACATACACAGAAGCTATGTCACCCCGCAAAGCTCCTTATTGGAAAGAAGCTATAAAAATTAAGATGAAGTCCATTCGAAAAAATCAAACTTGAGAGCTAACGGATCTTCCACAAGGACGTAAATCACTAGGATATAAATAGGTCTTTAAGGGAAAGATGAAACCAGATGGAATATAGGAGAAATACATGGCAAGACTTGTAGTTAAAGGCTATAGACAAACTTAGAAAGTCGATTATTAATCTATTCTCTAGTCATAAGAAAGACATTAATTCGGTTAATCATAGCATTAACTGTTTTGTTTAACCTCGAGATATACCAAATAGATGTAAAGACAACTTTCTTGAATGGAGAATTAGAAGAGAAAATATACATGTTCAGGCCTGATGGATATATAATGGTTGGTCAAGAGAGAAAAGTGTGCAAACTTGGAAACTCATTGTATGGACTTAAGCAAGATCCCAAACAATGGCATTCGAAGTTTGATAGTATAATGCTATCAAATGATTTTTTGTCATCAAGGTTGACAAGTGTATTTATGTCAAAGGTAATAAAACTAAATATGTAATTTTTTGTCAATATGTGGATGATTTGATAATTACTAGGAGTAGCAATAATGCGATTAAAACTAAAAAGAAGATTTTATCAAAACACTTAGACATGAAGATCTGGGAATAGCTGATGTAATACTTGTTACCAAGACAGATGATGGTTACTTGTTATTCCAAAGTCATTACGTGAAACAAATCTTGGAAAGATTCGATAACGATAGGAATATTGAGGCAATGACTCCAATTGATGTAAATTTTCCATTGAAAAAATATCACGGGGAAGGAGTCCAAATTGGAATATTCAAGAATCATTTGAGCTTATTGCATCTTATAAATAGCATAAGACCTGATATCGCTAATGTCGTAAACAAACTTAGCCGATATATGAGCAATCCAAATAAAGATAATTGGAAAGTTGTTATTCGACTTCTTAGATATCTAAGATACACAAAGAATTATGGTTTAAATTATTCAAGATATCCAGGTGTTTTAGAAGGATATTCTAATGCAAACTGGATCTCGGATTGTAATGAGAATAAATCCAAAAGTGGATATGTATATTCGTTATAGGAGGTGGGGCAGTCTTGGGAAATCGTCGAAACAAACGTGTATTGCGAGATCAACTATGGAATCTGAGTTCATATTTTTAGATCTAGCTGGTGAGGAAGCATAATGAATTTAAAATTTTCTCTCAAGAATATTCTAGTATGACCTATACATGTATCTGCAATATTCATATATTACGATAGTCAATCTGCAATCGGAAG
>CM071876.1:9318213-9368582 GCA_036759665.1 Gynandropsis gynandra
GTTTACCCCCTCGCCCCGCTAGCCTCGTGGGGGCGCCTCGCCCGTCCGCCGCCTGTGCCGCCGCATGCGGTCGTCCTGGACACGCCGGCCGACCACTCTCCCACGACCGACGACCGTCGTTCGGCCGTCTAGAGGGTCGGTCGAGCGGCTGTCCTTCGATCCGCAAAGGTTTTGTTTTTGCGCGCGCGATTTTTTCGTTTTTTTCAATCCGATCTTCACCAAAATTCAAAAAACTAATCTAAACAGACGACCAGACGCTCTGATACCACTGTTGGGTTGAATTTGGGTGCGGAAGCGTATTTTATCAACCCGAATTTTTAGATCTAGTCATATTCAGATTAGTTTTTCGGGGTTTTCAACGATAAACAAATATAGAAACAATTTCGTACCTGTAACGTTGAATCTGTAACAATCGGATGATAGACTTGATAGTACAAGTCATCTACGTGTATCCACGCCGAGATCGGATTCTGCCTTCAACGTTTGGTGCGGAATTCTCGATGAACGAAAACTATTCGTTCTTCGTAGTTTTTTTTTTTACGGCTACTAAGGTTTTGTGATTCTGTAATCTTATTTCGAAAACTTAATTTCCGTTTCTTAAATAGAATTATTAACTTTTAATAATTACACTTTTAACCCGAAACTATCTAAATATTACATAACAAACATATAACTTTCACATTTATATATATATATATATATGATTTGAGGTAATAAAAAACTTTTTGTAAAAAAATATATAATATTCCAAAAAAAGTAATCTCTACGAGAAGGAAAAAACGAGAGGATAGGGGCACGAGGACGCGTCACTAAAAGCGACAACTTCTAGATTAATCCCAAAATAAACTAAATTAAACGAAGTTAACTTAAACATGATTAAATTAATTGGACGGTTCTTTCTTCTCAATATTATTTTATTCGTTCCCTTTTTCATGATTTGTTCATTTTATCTTTGTTTGATCCATAATTAAATGTATTATGTGTGGTCCCAAAAGGTTTCACATTATCTAATTTTATAATCCCCATTGTTTTTGTCTTATGGCGCGTACGGTGCATCTAACCACTCAATATATTTTTTTATTATTCTAATATTCAGAATTTTTGTTATTATTATTCGTATATAAATTTTAATAATGAAAATGCTAATGTTATAGTTCGTACAAATTAGTTGATTGTTATTATATGTGTATAGTTAATTTATAATCAATTAATTCTATTATATATTGTGTTGATTTATATTGATTAGCACCTATATATAGAAATCTACACTTGAAATTTTAAAATTTACAAAAACTGTGGATAATTTTTAATTGGTATTATGATTAAAATAATTTGTATGCATTGTTGTATGATATTTTTAAAAATTTGGTGTGGCTTGTCATGTTAATTGAGATGTGGGAGTGGATTTTCACTTAAACTTGAGATTAGTGGGTCTAGTGGAAACCATTTGTTTGTTTGCTTAATTAATCTTAAAAATTAAATATTTAATTCTACTTAAAACAATTATAAAATAAATGGGTGCAACTTGCACATGAGAGCTGACTATGCTTTTGGGAACATAAAAACTTTATTTTATTAATTATAAAATATGATCGAAATCTGAAATAAATTATATGGAAGGTTTCTAAATTGAGCAGAGAGATAAGATCGAAGAAGGGTTGTTCAGTTACTGTTCCTTTGCTAAATTAGGTCGGTCTTTGTTTTCTTGAAAAGAATATTGTTTCCTTTTTTATTAATTATTTTATTATTTCTCATCATTTCTTTCCTTAATTATTAGACACAAACCATTATTAGTCTTTCGTCAATTTTATATTGTTTCTCGATTTTTTGAAATTTTGGTTTTCTTTATTTTTATAAGAGAACTGCAAAAATATACCGCAAACCTTTGTTATATTATATTATTTGATTAAAATGTAAATTAAAAATTTATATATATATAAAATTTTAATTTTTTATTTAATCTTTTAACATGAAAAAAATTAAAAATATATTTGATATTTTATTAGACTATCAATGCTATCATTCTATAAAAAATCAACTTTAACTTTATTTTTATAATATTGATAATATTACTCTTTTACTTTAAACGATCATTGTGATTCAAACGATCCTAACAATTCAAATGATCTTATCCTTCTAACTCAAACGATCCATTTGACTCAATCGGTCTTTCGACTCAAGTGACCTTTGCGACCCAATGAGTCTCTTGAATTGAAGAGAGTCATGAGTCTCAAGCGACCCTCGCGACTCAAACGACCCATACGACTCAAGCGATCCTTGCGGAGAGGGTCATGAGACTCAAACGACTCTTGCGATCCAATGAGTCCCTTGAATCGCATGGATCATAAGTCTCAAGCGACTCACTGAAACTCCTGACATTTACGACTTTTGACCCTCTTCGACTCAACTTTGAAATCACCTCTCGCTCAAAATCGCCTCTCACTCTTTGCTTTCAACTTCGAGATCGCCTCTCAGTCCTTGCAATCAACTTAGAAATCGTCTCTCGCTCATTGCTCTAAACTTTAAAATCACCTCTTGCTCCTTTCTCTCAACTTCAAAATTGCCTCTCGCTCCTTGCTCTCAACTTTGAAATAGGTTTCGTTTCGAAAAAATGTCAAACTGTGTGTAATTTCACGTGCAAAAATAAGGGAACATTTATCTTTTCTCTAATTTTTTTCTTTTTAGATCTTAGGTTTCGCCTCTCGCTCCTTGCAAGGGAGTCCTAGGATGATATCCTTGATATTTTGCCCTTTTGAATTGAGTATATTCACATCTACCTGTATAAATATTTTGATATATATTTATTGATATTAGATTTTCTCAATTCGATTATGGGTGTACATGGGTTGTTATGTTAAATTTTTATATTATGTAAGAACATAAATTTATAGATTTATATATATAATTTTAGATAAATCTAAACTCTTAAAATATTTTTCAAATTAAATTATGTCAAAATATGGATTAAGACAAACTAATCACAAAAGATGATATAAAGTTTGCCCAATATAATATATAAAAATTAATGGTTTATGTTCTAACTGATATAAGATCTGGAAATAGATTTATGGACGATTTCTAGACAGAACTTGTACGTTCGGAAATGAGCGTCCGTAACCGCAATACGTTCGCAATTATGGACTTAAAAATCAGCTTGTAAACCGTTCATAAATCTAGACTAGCCGAATAATTCGTAAATCGACGAAAAAATTGATCGCACTCGCTCGTCCAGAAAATCTCGAATGGGTCGCGATTGTCCACAATTTTCATGGATGGGTCGCGACCTATCAATAAACTTTGGAGACGGTCATGATCCGTTAACAAATTTCCGAAATGGATCTTATCCATCGAGAAATTTGTTTTACCAAAAAATAAAATTTTCAAAATTCTAAAACTTTAATTTTTTTAAAATTAAAAATAATATTGATAATATTATTTAATTACGTGTTTTTTTATAAATTATAAATATACACATCAAATTTTACAAATTCATCAGCGATTAAGAATTATCATCATCAGTTTCGTTATCGCACACATACCAATCACTTTTTTTATTTAAATCTAGAATTATCCTAATATGTGCACTATTGGTCCCAAACATTTTTAGCCATCCATACTGATTTTTCTTTATTTTCTCGATCATTTTTAATTTCGTTGACGAGAAATTTCAAACGAATTTTCGTAATCCTTTCAAATTCAGACTTTATCACTGCAGTAATCTCGGAATTTCAATAAATTTTTTATTGAAAACATTAATTATTAGTTTATTCAAAATAATATATAAAATCTGTTATAAATATATATTATTAAAAACGTACCACAAAGGCTTTCCATCATTGTTTCTTAATGCCGGGATTGATCTGTGTCCAATTATAATATAAATGTTCTTAATCAGCTTTCATCGTCTTTGTTATATGATGAGAAAGTTGATTATAACCAAACATATTAATAAAAATTAACCTAGATTATTATTAAATTTATTATTTACAAATGTAAGTTTAAGTTTAGAAATGTGTATCATTGTGCGTCGTTTTCAAGAATAGGATCTAAACGCGGAAGTTTGCATCTTTCCCCATTCATTGCTAATAATTCTCCCACCATTGGTTCGTGATGCATCTGTGACATCGTTGGCTCTACTAGTGAAGGCATTGGTTGGTAATACAGAAATGAAATAAATTGCACCGATTCAACATTTGAAATAAACTCGGATTTATACAACCCAAAAATCTCGAGTCGGACAGTCGAGTTTGTTGCGGACGTGATGGACCATTAACACTTTCTTCGGAGTGAGAATGAGTTCTTGAACTACCGCCTCTTCCAACGAGACGAGACATGCTAAATTTAAAAGTTTTTATTAGAAATATTACTTTAATATCAATTCAACGGAATTGTTGTCAACTCAAAGGATCATCAACAAAAACGTTGTGATTAAAAATTTAAAGAACAATTTCGTTTACTATTCTAGAACCAAAGTTTTGGTTTTGCACATATACTCTTTACGTCTTTAGACGTCTCAAACACCTCATGATATACAATATCACCACTAAAATTTGCACAACATTATTAGATCAGATGCAAAATTCTATCTGTGAGATAACCACATCAAATAATTTGAAGGTTAAACCTATTCAATAAAGATGATTCTATTCTCTCGTTAACAACTTTTTCATTTTTACATTTGACACAATGATAAACTAACTTACCGGTTTCTTTATAAACTTGTTGATTTGTCGCCATCGTCATAAAATGTGTAACGCCTTCTACACACTACTTCGATACACCTTGAGTTTCTAAATCAATTCTTTTATACATCCATTTTCTAGAAACAAAAATGTACGATCTTGAAGATGATATCATTTTAATAAGAAACAATGAGTAAAATATGTGATGATTTTGTGTGAGAAATGAATGAAGGTGTGAGCGATCTATATAAGTAACTTTTGGACATATTAAGGATATCTTAAGGACTAAGATCAATATTTTCCGATGAGTCGTCTGTATATCGTTCTTAATTTCGGACAGTTTCAAGTCGTTGAAAAAATATCCTTAATTTTGTAGAAATTTTCGGACGAGGACAGAGAAACATATCAGTTCAAAATTAACTGGTGGGCAAGGAAGTCGTCTGGAAATCGCGAATGGAACAGACATTCGTCCGTAATACGAGGCGGTTAGCGTTTTCGTTTTAAATCCGCCTATATTTACGAACGAAGAGGTCGTCCACAAATTTATGGATGAATTACTGACGAATTACCATTTCCGCCGACAATCTGTAATCCGTCCGAAAATTTACGTACAGCTTCTACAGATCGAAAATTTCGTTTGAAAATTGTAATTTCTAGTAGTAAACACAACATAACACTCCTCTTCATAGGACTGGACAAATTACCTGAAGAACTCGTCTAGACCCGAAACGGGTATCCGCATGTTTTGGAGAAAATATATAAAACTACCAAAATATGCATAGATTTTAGACAAATTGTACTAATATCATTAGGTTAAACCCTTGTATTCTTTATCTTCATGAGTTTCCTATCTCGACGTCTAAGACTGTGAGGCTAGACTGCACTTCCATCTCATGATATCCCTCTCTCGTTGGTCGTCACTCTCTCGCAAGCTGTTTTTGTGTTCGCTCGTCGGTGTTCAACATTCGTTGACCGACTTTGCATTGTCGACACTATCTTTCTGCGTTCGTCAATTTTTGCATAGAACTAAGGAACTATAGAATAAACTAAGTTGTAGGTAATCTTTCCTTTTGTGGACTCTTTGTTCTTCTTAAGTTGTTGTAGATCTATTCTTTCGTCGACTCTCTGTTCTTCCATTGAATCGATAAAGAGATTAAAAGTAGCTAAAATGGGAAAATTCCAATGAGTTTTGAACATCGAAAAATAAAGAGATAGTGAAGGATTTGGAGATGAAAAACAGAGAACGGGGATGATAGAGAGAATGTGGCGGAAAAATGAAGGTGAACATCGGAAATTGATAATCCAATATCAAAATATTTAAATTGATATAAAATAAATTTCAATACCATATCAAATTTGATAATTAACTAAACACAAAACTAATTTAGAGGTGTCTAATATAATATATAAAATGTTATTATTTATATAGATAATATAATATAATAAAATTAATCTCATTTCATTTATTTAAGATGGTGGTCAAATTCAATATTCGAGAAGTATCTGACATCTGTGTCTTGTTGTTATTTGTGATGATTTGGATCTCTAATTTTTAATTATTATTTTTTTTCATTTGTTATACAATTTAATAATTCACATTTGAAAGAGTTTGAATCTAACATTGCAAAAGTCTTTTCGCGTGTGAACACACACACGTATGCATAATGTTGAAATGATTTTGATCATATTGTTTAATTCTGATTTAAATTCGTTTTATTTTATGAAGATTATGTTCGATTTTTCAAATCCTAATGTTTAAACCCAAAAGTGATTAAGGCATATTTAATTTTATGTGCGGAGACACATTTCAAAAATTAAAATTAAATGTCATATTTTGCATAATTATTAAAAAACGTTGTTATGCTTTTATTGATTTCAAATGTTCCTCTTATGCCGTCTCGCGAGATTAGTTTTGTAGAACATTAACCATGCCACACATCATTCTGTCAGTCGTTTGATCTATTTCCTTGGCGTGTTGGCCTTCTCGCGACAGTCCGATCTTCGTTACCGATCGAGTTGCTTCTTCGTCGTCAGATCTAAACTGATTGCGGAGTTGATTTGGCATGAATTTAAAAAATGCTAAAATCAAAAATACATTTTATATTGTTATTAAAACTTCAATCCTATTTTTCTCTGAAAAAGTCAATTTCAATTTTATCTTTACAATAATATTATTTTCAAATTGTCCGTGTGATCCATACGATCCAAACGATCCATACAACCCAAACGACTCATGCGATCCAAGCAACCCATGTTACCCATCGATCCTTACGACGTATGCGATCCAAACGACCTTCGAAAATCGTTCAAAAATGTTGGAAATTGCTTTCAACTACGAGATCACCTCTTGTTTCTTATTCTCAACTTTAAGTAGATTTTGTTTCGAAAAAATGTCAAACCGCGTGTGTTTTCACTAACAAAAATAAAAGTACATCTGTTTTTCTTCAATTTTCTTTTTATTAGATTTTCAATGGTATACATGAAACAAAGAAGCTCTAAAAAGATATCTTTGATATTTTACAATTAAAAAATAGGATACTATTTCTAAGATTGTATTTTGTGTTGGTCCAAAACAAAACTATATACTTTTATCATCAGATTTTGTTCACTCGTGTAATTAGTTTTAGAATATTTATTAAGAAATCATTAAATATATATATATATATCTATAAGCAATTTAAAATTTCCACTATTCTAAAATAAAATTATATATGTTTTTACGAATAAAATGGTTTATAAATCAATATATTTTACCGTAAATGATACCTAATAATACGAAAGAAAAATATTTTGCTTCATACGCATTATTTCAATAGTGATGAATGAAATAATTTATACTATTTAAATCTTTTGGCACTATCAAATATTTTGGAATCCAAAATCGTTCTCTTCTATTCACAATATAAATTAATGTAACGTGATTAAAAAAAATCTGATCAACACTTGAATTATATATATATATATATATGTTATCCGCGTGGTAATCAAGATAGAGATATTAGTGTTGTGCTAATCAAGAAATATTGAGATTAGTGTATTTAAGTATCCTTAATTAGGATTAGTTGTCTGTTTATTAAGCGACCGACCGACCAACCAACCCACCAACCGATTAGTACTTAAGCATTTAGATGAGATGAAAACTAATCATATGATTAATATTCGTATACATTTATATGTATACGTATACATTGTTAATGAGGAACAATAATTAGAATTGATTTAAAGACTAATCAAATTCAAATTTAAGTATATGTTTATGAATTTATACGTATAAATATTTCTAGTTAATGAGGAACAATATTAATTAGACACTATAAAAATTCAAAAGAGAACGATTACAAAAACTAAAAAATAGACACATGTTTATGAATTTGATTATATGGATGTCTTAAATTTACATACCTATATAACCTTGAAATCCAAATCAATATTTTTTAATAATTTTTGAAGAAAACAAATTTAAGTAATAACAATATTTATTTTTAATACAAAGTATTGTGTCCATTACACTACAAAAAACACGGCATTTGCAACGAACGGAGCAACGAACGTCCGTTAATGAAAAATGCCAACGGATTGCAACGGATACCCGAGAACTTCCAACGGGCCGCCACCCGTTGCAATTCGTCGCAACTTTCAAACGGACGGTCAACAGATTGCTTCCTTTGCTCCTGTCCGTTGGAACACCATTAGAAAATCACAAAAAACGTCCAAACGGACATCCATTGCAAACTGTAACGGATGTTCGTTGGAAACTGTAACGGATGCCCGTTGAAATTGTTAATTTCGATGATTGTCAGTGGAATAATTTCACGTGAACTTGCAACGGGCATCTGTTGAGGTTTCCAACGGATGTCCGTTGCAAATAACACTATTTAATGATAACTATCAAGGTTTTAGTATCAAACCATCAACAACAAAAATATTTTCAACAAAATACCGTCTTCTTCAAATAGAGATATATATAGATCGAGAGAATGGATGTATAAAAGAAAAGATCCTATAACCGAAGAGATTACGCAAGAATTCTTACACGGATTGGAGCAATTCATGAGTTTTGCATCGATGCAACCTTTGTGTCAAGAACGCGATACAATGTTATGTCCATACAAAAGATGCAAAAACATGAAGTATTGAAGTCAATAAATTGTTTACAAACATCTTTACAATGTGAGTTTTGTTGAGAATTATGAAATTTGGTTATTTCATGATGAAACTTGCGGCGTTAGAGATATTGTGCAAAAACCACAAGTAGAAAGAAATGAAAAAGTTATTTATGAAGCATCAACGACCAATCGATATGTGGAAATGGTGTCAGATACTTTTCGTGGAGTTGTTCATGAACAAACACATGAAGAGATGCTGAACATCGATTCACGCCGATTGTTCAACCTATTGGATACGACAAAACAGCCTATATATGAAGGTTGTCGTGAAGGTCTGTCCCGCTTATCTTTATCTTCAATATTGATGAGTATAAAAACACACTACAAATTTGCTGAAAATTGCATTGATTCATTTTGCAAAACCATGCGTGAATATTTACCAGAAAATAATCAAGCTCCCGAGACATCTACGAAACAGAGAATGTTTCAAAAGATTTGGGAATGTCACATGAAAAAATTGGTGTTTGTAGAAACAGTTGCATGTTGTTTTAGGGAAATTATAAACACTTGATTGAATGCAAGTTTTGTGGTGTAATCCGATTTCGGCCAAAAAACCATCTTCACGTAAATATGTACCATACAAAAAAATGTTATATATGCCTGTAGCAAATAGGTTGAAAAGATTATTTGAATTGAAAAAAACCGCTGCGGCAATGAGATGGCATGCAGAACACTCGACGGATGAAGGTATAATGCAACATCCATCGGATGGTAGGGCTTGGAAAGATTTTAATGAAATATCTCCTCTGTTCGCGTATGAAACGAGAAATATTTATCTTTGCTTGTGCACCGATGGTTTTAGTCCATATGGACAATCTTGAAGTCAATATTCTCTGTGGCCGGTGATTTTGTCTCCGTATAATTTGTCTCTCGATATGTTTTTGAAAAGAGAGATAATGTTTCTGACGTTGCTGATTCCAGGACCAGAACATCCGAAGAAAAGTTTCGATGTCTTTTTGCAGCCCTTAATTCATGAATTAAGACATTTATGGAATGAAGGAATTCTTGCTTATGACGTTAGTACGAAGCAAAATTTTAAATTGAAAGCGGTCTTATTGTGGAAAATTAACGACTTTCCTATCTATGGAATGTTATCTGGATGGAGCACACACAGGAGATTAGCATGTCCATATTGTATGGAGGATACAGATTCAATTTGACTAGTACATGGTAGAAACCATGTTGGTTTGATTGTTATAGAAGATTTCTTCCTCGTTGACATGCTTTCCGAAAAGATAAAAAACATTTTCAAAAAAACGTGGTACAAAAAGAAGAGGCACCGTGCATGCAAATTGGAACACAAATCTTTTACGAAATATTGAACACAATGGGTGATTTACAAGAATCGGTAGAATGCTGTGGAGATCGTGGGCATCGTAAACCAAAGACAAAGGTGAATGGAATAACTGGTATAAACGGTGTATCTTTTGGGAACTACCATATTAGAAATCATTGATATTACGTCATAATTTAGATGTTATGCATATTGAAAAGAACTTTTTCGATAACATAATCAATACTGTTTTGAATGTGGCGGGTAAAACTAAGGATAATATAGGATCAAGAAAAGATTTGAGGACAATATGCCGACGACCTGAGTTGGAATTAAGAGATGGGAGGTCACATGTCTCAGTATTCAGATTTTCTGGTCCGGTGAAAACAATATTATTAAAGTGGTTAAAAGAAGACGTTAAATTTCTAGATGGATATGCATCGAACATTGTTCGGTGTGTGGATATTGTTGGTTCGAGGCTGATTGGGTTGAAAAGTCATGATTGTCACATTTTCATGCAACGACTCATTCCAATTGCATTTTCTAAGCTCTTACCACGAAATATTCACGATGTACTATGCGGAATTAGCATATTTTCAGAGATATATGTTCAAAAAATTTAAAAAGGGATGACTTGGAATTAATGAAAACAATATCTCTGAAGTATTATGTTCTTTGAAAAAAGTTTTTCCACTTTCATTCTTCGATGTCATAGAACATTTGCCAATACATTTACCAAATGAGGCAATACTCGATGGGACAGTTCAATTCAGATGAATGTATCCTTTCGAAATGTTTTTCTTTCATTTAAAGAAAAAAAAAAGAACGGTTGAAGGATCTATTGTCAAACAATACTTGTTGGAAGAAATCACATATTTAAGCATATTTTATTTCGAGTCGCATATTCAGACGAAAGAACGACGTGCAGCGGATGATCTTTCTCATACTTCTAATTATACTCTTGCGCTACAAGGCGAGCCTTGTAACGTTCTACCTCAACATTACTCTTATATTTGATTTGTATACCCATTTGCTTCTAATGGGCTTATTTTCTTTAGAAAGAGGGATAAGGTCCCATGTTTTATTCTTTTCTAAGGCTTCTTGCCCCACAGCCATGGCTTCCTCCCATTCTGGCTTCCTTTCGGCTTCTCTATAAGTTTGTGACTTGATATCCCTGTCAATTTTACTAAGAAAAGATTTATGATCAGTAGAGATAAATGCCAAAGAGCAAAAGTTTTGAATAGGATGTTTGATTGCCATGCCATTGAAATAGGGTGTTTGGTTATCACGCCATTGCATAGGATTGTGAATCTATTCCAAGATTGGTCGCCTTATTCTAGTGCTTCTCCGAGGCACTATCTCATTTAGAATCCTTCTTTCAACTTCATCGACGTCATGATCCTCATTTTGGTTATGATCATGGCTTTGATCTTCATTCTCATGATTTGAGGCCATAGTTTCCTCCACATGATTTTGTTCAAAAGATATGATCTCATCATGGCTTTCTTGTTCATCATTTTTTGATATTTCTTGATCATTTTGGTCTTCATGACGTTCAGGTACATTTGGCAGATGACATGTTTCATTGTTAGTTTTCGAAATTGAATTTACTAAGTTTTTAAGGGACAAACATATATCATTTGGTTATGAGATTCCTTTAATATCTTCACAGCTGATTTTATCATGAAAGCTCTTGTCTTCGAGAAACATAACATCTCGAGATACTATTACATGTTGAGATGGATCGAAACACTTGTAACCTTTTTTATTTACTGAGTATCCAATGAACATGGATTTAGTGCTCCTGGGTTCCAACTTGTTTCGCTATGAGTCAGGAACAAGAATGAAACGCACACAACCAAAAGTTCTAAAATACTCAAGATCGGGTTTTGTAGAGTTTAATACCCCATAAGGTGATTTTTCCTTTAAAAAATTTGTTGGAATTCTATTAATAATCTGACATGCGGTTATGACCGCATCAGACCAAAACCTTTTAGAAACATCTCGATCAAACATGATAGTTCTCGAGACTTCCATTATGTGTCTGTTCTTCCTCTCGGCCACTCTGTTTTGTTGCGGAGAATAGAGACACGAGGTTTGGTGTGCAATGCCTTGTTTTTCAAGGTACTTGCGAAACTGAAGACTAGTATACTCTCCACCATTGTCAATCCTTAGACATTTTATTTTAGCATCATATTGAGTTAAAACATGCTTATGAAACTTCACAAATACATCATAAACACTACTTTTAGACGAGAGAGTATAAAGCCATGTAAACTTTGATTTCTCATCGATGAAGGTTTAAAAAAATTTCTTTTGATCACGAGAAACACATGGAGTTGTCCAAACATTTGAATGGATCAGCTCAAAACAGTTTTTATAAACCGAAACAGAGTTTGAAAAATTTTGTTTTACGTGCTTTCCTAAGATGCAAGCTTCACACGTTTTATATTTATCTTTAAGATCGGGAAAATGATACTTAGAACTTTACTATGAGGGTGTCCAAGTCTCGCATGCCACATAGAAACTTTATTAAAATTTGAGTTTGATAGAAACACGGACTTTGGATCACAATACATAGACTCGAGAACATAAATATCATTGAGGAGCTTTCCTTTGCCAATTACTTGTTTTATTTCATTATCATGTATCCAAAAAGACTTAGAATCGAAACAAACATAGCAATTACGGTCTTTTGCAAGCCTTTGTACATAGATAAGATGATTCGAAAATTTTGGAACGGAGAGAGCCCTTGTATCATGACCGATAAGCTTAAGCTTCCTTGTTCCTTTAATTGGAACACTCTCCCGATTTGCAATAGAAATAGAGACACTATGAGGTTTTATATCTTTAAGAAAGTCATGATTTTTATCATATGGTTTGTAGCTCTAGAATCTATTATAATTTGGTTTCGAAAAGCAGAGAAAGCAAAGATAACATTACCTCCTTCTTCATCATCTTTGTTTGTATGCCATAATCATTTGGAAAAAACCCCTCGAGGTCTACCTTGGAGACAAACTCAGACTCAGAGGCCATATTAGCCTTACCTTGACCGTCACAGCTTCTGTTCTTCAAATGGGAATGAAGAATCCAACAACGATCCTTTATATGACCTTTCTTTTTGCAATACTCATAAAAGAACAACTTTTTGAAAGGCTTGATTGTAGTGGCTTGTCTAGACGTGCTTTTGGAGATATTAGCTTCCTTGGTCATTCCTTTAAAGAGACGGTTTCCCCCTTCCGCCCTTTTAATCATCATACAAACTTCGTTAAACAAAGGAAACTCATTTTGGTGAAGTATGTGATGAATAAGATCGTTGTATTTATCGACAAGGGAGAATAAAAGGCTAAATACTTGATCTTGGTTTATTTTTTAAGCTATTTCCACAGGGTCCGTAGTATGAGGCCTTAAAGTATCGAGTTCTGACCATAATTCTTTAAAATCACCCAAAGCCTGGTTAAAAGGCTTTCTGTCTTAACTTAGATTATTAAGACCTTTCTTTATCTCATACACACGTCTAAGATTGGATTATTGCCAAAAACTTATTTCAGCTCATCCCAAAGCTCCTTAGGAGACTCTATTGCCCATATGTACGAAGTATATGAGATTCGAGGGAATTTTGTAAAACAACCAAGGCAGTGAGTTTATTTTGTTCCCATTTTTCTGATCCGGCACTTGAATCTACCAGTTTCACATCTGATCCTGTAATAAAACTCCAAAGACCTTGCATTTTGATATTGGCCTTAACAATATTCGTCCAAATGGAATAATTGTTTCCATTGAGCGAGATTGAGATGTTGCTGAGTCCATGACGAGAAAGCCGAGTAACAAAGGGAACAGAATAACAAAGAGAGATTAAAAAGTTTTGACCGAAAAACAACTTTTGAAGAGAATGGATTTCAAAAGAAACAAAATCGATCAAAAGAATTTCCGAGACTCGATCACCGTTCTGATACCATGTAAATTTTGTAAAACAAAGATGAATCAGCGGAAGCAAGATAGAAAGATTAAGGGCGAGCGAAAGATCAAGAGAATTAGAGAGCATAAGAATAACTATTCTTTTATGCATTTCTTTAGAACCAAAAGTACATATTTATACAAGTAGAAAAGGAGAAAAAAAAAGAAAATACAAGTACAAATGCAAGGCACAAGTTTACATGTAACATGAAAGTTCGGAAAGCCCTCACTTTATTGATGGGGGGCATTTTGATCCCTTGAGTTAGAGCGGTCAACAAGGGAGCGGGACGTGGGTCATGAAAAACAGGACGAGACCTTTCTTCTTAACAATCTGAAGCTTGCTGGAGAATATTTTTGATATTCATTATAGAAGTATACCGGTTAAAACGTCAAAATTCCATTTGTTCGGGTAATAAAATATAGTTTTTGATGAAGAGGACGAACTATCTGATATAGCATCTGATGAATACATTCAACGAACAATGTTCACATAATGGTTCAATGCAATGCCTTATGCTTTGAAGCTCGGCAATTGACTTATTGTAATTTCCCAATGAAATTTATATGGAATAAAAAGCATTGAATTTGGGCAGTACGTAAACGCGGATTTGCATTTGGCACATTGCAACACATTAATCCAAATGCCGTAGAGCTATATTATTTACAAATGTTATTAAATAAAATACACGATCCTACTTCATTCAAGGAAATTTGTACAATCAATGGTCATTTACATGAAACAGTTAAAGATATATGTAGAGCATTAGGACATTTAAACGACAATAAGGAATACAACAACACAATAAAAGAGGCAAGTAATCGGGCATCTCCAACATATCTGCGAACATTGTTTGCCATTTTGTTAACAACAAAATGTCTTTCATGTCCGGAACATGTTTGGTTGACAACAGAGCAAATTTTGGCCGATGATATATTGTATTGATGTCGACGCCTACTAAAACTACCAGGTTTGAGTATTTATTGTTGTAACTTGCTTAAATAAATCTTAAAATGTTTAATTGTTTTCGTTCTAAATTACAAATCTTAACATGTTCGATGAAGAAATCCAAAACATAACCCTTGGTAAAATAGAACAATTGTTACAAAAAATAATCAATTCTTAAAATAATACCCTTCAATGTCATTTCCCAGAGAAGCTTATAACCAATCACTATTGAGTAGACTGATATATGAAAAATTATTTTATAATCGAAACAAAATGGAAACTGAATTTATAAATCTAAAATCGTATTTAACTGCGAAACAATATTTAGTTTTTAATGAAATTATAAAAGCAATAGACCAAAACAAAGGACAAGTATTTTTTTTCTATATGGACATGGAGGAATTGGAAAACCTTTCTTCTGGAAAACTTTGTCTACAACAGTAAGATCTTGTGGGTACATTGTCCTAAACGTTGCTTCAAGCAGTATTGTCTCACTTTTGCTATAGGGATGTCCCATAGCGCATTTGTGATTCGCAATACCAATAGATATCAACAAAGACTCAATTTTAATATTAAACTAAATACAAATATTTCAGACCTTGTAAAGCAAACACGCATTATAATATGGGACGAGGCTCCGATGATACATAAATACTGTTTTGAAGCTTTAGAGAAAATTATGAAAAATATCATGGGCTTAGTAAATCCTTTTTTTGAAAAACAAACCTTTTGACGGTAAAAAATAGTGTTTTGAGGTGACTTTCGCCAGATCTTACCAGTCGTTGCAAAAGGAAATAGACATGACACCATTCAAGCATGTATAAATTCTTCTTATATTTGGAACTACTGTCGTGTATTGAAATTGACAAAAAATATGTGTCTGCAAATGAATGCTAATTCTTCAAATATAGATAAACTACAAGCTTTTTTTGATTAGCGAATGTCTCATAGATGTGCCTAAAGATTTATTAATTAAAGAAACATCAAATCCAATCGAAAACATTGCCTCCCATGTATATCCAAACATTCAAACTGAATATAAAAACCCATTCTTTTTCCAAGAACGAGCAATACTATGTCTGACAAATGAAATTATAGATGAAATAAATGAAACGCTTCTACAAATAATTCCAAGATGTTCCTGAGAATAACTAAGTTCAGATACATTATGTAATGCCGATTCCAACAATAATGAAACTTGTGAATTATACAATACAAAGTTTTTAAAGAGTTTAAAGTATCTAGGAATTTCTAATCAATGTCTAACACTAAAACAAGGAGCCCCTATGATACTCTTACGAAACATAGATCGAACGCTTGGACTATGTAATGGAACGCAACTTCAAATAACGCAACTCAGTACCAATATAATAGAAGGTAAAATAATAACAGGGACTCATGCAGGCAACTATTTATATATCGACTTCCTTTATTCCAACCAATACAACTTTGTCATTCCATTTCAAACGAAAATAGTTCCCTATTATGTTGTGTTTCGCAATGATAACTGACAAAAGCCAAGGATAAAGTATTAATCGAGTACGTATATACTTACCAAAACCGGTATTTAGTCATGGACAATTGTACGTTGCAATTTCCAAAGGAAAAACATAGAGGTTATTATTTACATGCAATAAAATATTTAGTTGTCCATTTTTTTAATATATTCCCACACGTATCTTATATATTTCAAACAAATATCATATACCAACTTGAACCCGCTTGAAATGCGGATTAATATTAGTATATATTGAAAGTATTATGCCATTTATGTAATATTTTTAATAGTTTGGGTTTAAGTCGTAATTATTAAAAGTTAATAATTATAAATAAACGAAAACGAGTTTTCGTTATTAGACTACTCAAAAACACAAAACCTAAACCCTAATAGCCGTCAGAAGAAAAGAACGAAGAACGAAAAACAATTTTTTTTTCGTTCTTCCTGAATTCCGCAGAAAAGCAGATCTGATCTCGACGTGGATACGCGTAGAGGACTTGTATTATCAAGTCTTGCATCCGACAATCACACGTTCAACGCTACAGGTACTATGATATCGTTTCTATATCGTGTTCATCGTTGAAATCCGAGAAAACTAATCGTTAAACATGACTAGATCTATAATCGGGTTGATAAAACACCTTTTCGCATCTAAATCAACCCTACATATATATAATAAACTACTATTATTTAAGAAAAAAATAATTTGTTTTAAATATAATGTAATAGATATGAAATATTCAATCATCACACAATTCAAACAATGAATTAACACTTGGTTCATACTAAGAACTGTTGATTCACATGTTTAGTTTATCTTAGTTATGGCTAATTGAAATTATAAATTATTAAATGGACATGAGTCAGAGCCCCTGTAAACAATTAAGGGAAAAACGCAATTTCAAAAAGAGAGAGAGTATGAAAACAAATCTTATTTTCATTAAAAATAATAATTTTGAATTAAAAAATATATAAAAAAAAGACTTCTCAAAGTGGAAAAGGTCAAACAGCTTCAAGTCGGCTACTTTATTACAAAACTTAAATTAAATTAAAAGAAATAAGGTTTGCTTAGTTTTTTAGGTGTTAGGAATATGATAATGTAATGGGACAGTGTGCACATTGACAGAACAGCCCCTCGTACGGAATAAAGAGTGGTATAGAGACTTTAGCATTACGAAAAGGGTAGATCGGGAATCCTGAAAAAGGTTCACGAGGAACGAGCGAGTGGAGTCACGCGCTCCTTGCGTCGTGCAAACTATTTTTATTTTACAGCTTAGCTGAGGAAAACAAACGACGTCTGTTTAAGAAAAAAGTAAAAAAAGAGTCTCACGTGATCAGAGAATCAGTCACATGCTGTTTGATCTTCTTTTTCGGTGTTCTTACTACGGAACACTGAATCTGAAATTTCCTATATTTATTCCTTAATTTTAATATTTATTGTAACAAAGATACTTAGAAAGAAAGGTTTTCCTTATAGTTGTTATTATAAAATTTACACATAAGTTATTATTATGAGATAAAAAAAATTTATATTGTCATTTAGTAATTGTCACATAATATTTTTTAAAAGAAATGTTCATTATTATCTCATCAAATTTTTTCTTTTAATCTATTCTCCTAAACTACCATTAATAATTCTATTTCCCTAAATTATAAATATCCATTCTATTTATATCATATACTTATCACAAATATTCATTCTATATTTATCTCATTCTAAACATATTCTGACAAATATTTTTAAAACAATATATTCTTTCGAACTATTAACCAATGATTATATCATTCGCCGACTTTTAGAACATTATCTTCAGTTTGATACCCCCATTATAGTAACTAAATTATTATTGTTAATCAAACTATGGGATGACTAAACTAGTCAATGTTAGAATTATATAATGCATACTTGATAGTCGAACTAAGATTTTTAGTTTCATATTTAATATCATGTATATATAATTGTAAAAATTTTGCATGATCACTCGCTTATAACAATAAACTGTGGATTTGATGATGATTCTAATATTGTAATTTAAATATTTCTAGATTATCTTTCTGATTTATTGATGTATTTATTGATTTCCAGATAAATACAAATATCACCGTGTACATATGTATATGTTTTTTTGAAATGACGGTTTGTTTTATTATTTTTTAGTTGAAGATTACATATGCAACGCGGTGTTGCAATAATGTGGGGTAAAAGAATTTTTTCTTTAGAACAACAAATAAAACAGTTCGGATTTAGTTTGCTTTAATTTTTATCAACACATTTATTATACTAAATGGAAACGTTACAATGTGAACAGTGAAACATCGCATCACCTACATCATCACTCTACAAATAATATAGTAATATATAGTAATTTAAGTTATAAAAACATACATAATTAATCATACATGTTTATAGATAAACGAATTTTAGAAATGACAACAATACATCAAAATGCAATAATACATTGAAAGCAGAACTTGAAGATGGGAACTTTGAGAACCGCTCAACTATTGTAGCGATTTGGGGGTTTCTTGTGTGGAGTTCGCATAGTGAAAGTGAAGATCGATGTTGCTTTTAATGTTTCAAACCAATTTATTTTGTAAAATATATAGCTTAGTTGAATTATTTGTGAATACTTGAAACATATTATAAGATTAAATAAATAATGTTTAAAGTAAGTACCTGATAACCATGAACAATATTAAAAAACACAATTTACCTTATATGTGAATATTTGTTTGGAAAAAAGTGTAAAATATTGTAAAAAGAATAAGTTCAATTTGTGAAAACAAATTAATACACAGTGAAGACCATGTAAAATCTAGCACTTAATATAACATTTTGGAATGGTAATTTGTAGTAAAATAACTTCGATAACTTTATCGTTATCAAATATTGTAAAAATATTATATATTGTCCTATAATAACTATTTGTGAATGTCCGATTATTTAATGTAAAACATTTGTTCTGCAGTTTATTATTCTTGAATGTACTACTCATTTTTGTATAAGTCCCATTCATTTAAAATTGATGTTCAACATACTTGTAGTTTTACACTTAAAATTATTATTTTTTAAATTGTGCTCACTACTATCGGTATAGTAATAAGGCATTTGTAAAAAAAAAAAAGAAAAGCAAAGCCGTAAGTGTATTAGATTCATTACATGCCCCACATAATATTTGTAGTATTTGTATACAGGAAAAAGAAACCATCACAACCTCAAAAAAGATAGACTCAATCGGTCTCTTTCAAAACGAACAATATAAATGGAACTATATAGAATTCATATTTGGTCTTTATTATTCTTCTATCGTTGCACTCAAAAATTGGCAAAAATATGTTATTACGACGATTTGCTCGACAAAGATTATTTATCGTGGTAGTGAACCATAAAACTAATATTAAAATATGAGTTTTTATATTACATTGCATATTCGCTAAAACATCATGAACAAAGTCACACTAAAAGTGTAACCAATTAATCGCGAATGAGTAGAGTGTCTCGATCAAAATTGTTGTTACGTGACGCGTTAGGAGGATTACTTAGGTTGGTTATAGTCCACGATGTCACTAATAGATGGTGTTACCTTTGCAGAAGTGGACTATGTTGAAAATTGGTTGTCACATCATCTACGTGATGTTTTTCTAGAGAAAGACTTCGAAGAAATCCTTTATGGGGTGAAACCCATCGAATTGTGCTCAGCGAAAGGGAGACTTTTTTGCAAATATAGAGTTTCAAAATTTTACACTTAAATTGTGATATTAATTTTAATAGCCTTATCGAAAAATTTATTATGTTTATTGATTTCACAAAACAATAAACAACTTTATCGTATCAGAAGGCATATCAGATGTATGCTTCGGAAGATCTATATTTCTGATATAATTATAATTCAAGAAATTAGTGCAATTTAGAAACATACCTTTTTCGGAAAAAAATTGTATGATTTCTTCATTTCCGTTGAGTTTTGTAATCCAAAACATATTTGAAACGTTTATACTCGATGTGCGATCCAACATATTTTTAACAGATGCTAAAGGTGAAATGATAGCCAATTAGAAGTGTATCACGTGTTTTTCAAGTGGAAAAATGCTTGAAGATAATGTCCCCTCGTTAATCTTGAAACAATAAAAAATAAATGTCACATGATAATAGAGAAGTGCCATTATTAAGCATATAGAATTTTTATTATAACAATAATCGAGAAACAAAATATATTATCAACCCCTGTCTCATCGTCTCATAACTCTGTCACTATTCATTAACTGGAGAACTTATTTATCAAACAGAAGAAATATGACATAATGCGTTTCATCAACCACCTTGACAAATACATGAATCCTGTTATGCACTATAAAGCAAAATGTCAGCTTATTATTTTGTTATATTTTGCAAATAAATAATTAGATATTCACATCATCTAGGTAGAGCAATTTCAATTGATATCTTGCAGGAATCACAATAATATTCCATGATAGTTACATCAGAAGAATTTTCATCGGTGATACCACTGACTTTCTTAGAATAATTCTTACAACCAAGATAACACCAATCATCTCTTACTATTACATAAGTTATAGTAGCCACCACAGTGCATGTTATCACCTAAGGAAAAATACAAACAATAATATTTTGTATTCAATTTGTAGGACAATATGTATGTGCAAAATATCAAATAAATACAAACATCTTTTATATCAATGATTTCGTAGAGGTTTTTAACAACAAAACAACTCCGGAAGTCTACCAAATCAACCATTATTGGACAAGCATCCATAATCCCAATCGGCTTCGTAACATCTAATGATTCACTAGATAAACAGATCAAATCGAACAAAACAAAGAATATTTGACCGCTTATTTAATTGTCATCCATATCGCAATAGCTTCTTTCATACCCACCAACCAAAACATCTTACATAAACCCAAAAAACACTGAAAACCAGCCCGATTCCAAAACGACATCGATAAATCTTGTAGACTTGAAACCTAATGATGCATACAATTACAATGTATGCGCCACGATTCTAAACCACAACACTTACCTATACAATAACCCTCGATAAACTAAATAACAATATGTCAAATCAATGTGCAAATCATAAATATATAAATACAAACAAATTAAACAAGCATTTACATATAAAATAACTAAAAAACCACAACAATAGAAAGGCTCAACAAAGATAAAACTTAAGAATGGAACCCAAAACTACGAACCCAACCACAAAAAAAAAATGAAACAACACAACTTCAACTAACACTATTAGAAAATTAAGATTTGGGGGCCAACATTAGTCTGCAAACGAGCGTCCAAATGATATTCGTCGCTAATTTATTCGCAAATAAGGACGAAAATTTCAGTCCACAAACCATCCGTGATTGCAGACCACCACGCCGTCCGCAAATCGACAGGAAAAATCGGGGAATTTTTTTTTTAAAAAATTACGGACGGGTGGCCCATCCGCATTTGCGGATGCTACCGTCTATAATTTAAAAAAATAAAAAAAATGAAAATTGAAATGTAATTTAATTATATTAAATTTTAAATGTTTGTACATAACAATAATTAATTAGAAATCATATATGAGTAACATTTTGTATTACAAATTCGTTGCAAGTATTTCGGAATCGCCGTTATCAGAATTCGGGATGACCGCCGGAACTCGGGATGATCGCCAAAATTCGGGACAGGCGGCAAAACTCTGGACGATCATCGGAGCTCGAGACAGCCACCAGAATGCGGGATGGCCACCGAAATTCGAGACGGATGCTGAAACTCGAAAGAGAAAGGAGAGGACGGGAGAGAAGGATTGGACGGAATGAACAATGGGGTGGGATGGAATTTATATCCTTTTTCCCGAACAGTCGAGAAAAACCGTACGTAAACCATCCGTAATTACGGACGGAAAGAAAACGGGATGTTCGCAATTGCGGACGAAAAGAAAATGATCGTCCGTAATTGCGGACGGAAAGAAAACGGCAGTCCGCAATTGCGAATGAAAAAAACAATTGCGGATGACCCATGGTCGTCCGCAAATTTGTAGACCGCTTAGTCGTTCGTAATTGCGATCCGCTCGACCGTCTGTAATCGTGGTCTACTTGGCCGTCAGCAAATTTGCGGACCACTCGGTCGTCCATAAATGTGTGGACCGTCTGTCTCATGCTTTCTCCATCTGTGATGTGACACCATCTGTGCATCACGAGCCTTCTCCGTCCGCGACTCGAGCCTCGGGATGGATAGACGGTGTCAGGACGGACAAACGGTGTCAGATCACGGATGGAGAAGGCTCAGGACGGACGGACAATGTCGGGTCATGAATGGAGAAGGCTCAGGACAGAGATGGTTATGCATGATTTTTGAATTTGTGATATTCAAGATCTATGATATGCATGATTTGTGAATCTGTGATATACATGATTTGTAAATATATGATATATGTGAAGAATCGGGAAAGTACGAAACATGGAAAATCACATAAAATCGATATGATTGACCATCGTAGGCTAGAGGGTGTTAAATTCCTAAGGTAATATCTATCGATTCTCAATGAATCGGAATACAATGCAATATCTATCGATTCTTAGTGAATCAAGATATGTGAATGCTCGTGATCCAATAAATGTTACCTAAATCAGTTCTGACTAAGGACAAGATGTTATATAATTATGCGCTCTTATGAGTTGGTTCCCTCTTACCTAGGAACTTCTTAGCTAACACTTAAAGTTATCACTTGCATTGTAAATAATGGTATTTAACAGTATGTCTCTGGATGTTAGTTCTTTTCCCGATTATGTTTATGTTTGATTGTGGTGAAATCCCTCGTATGATTAAATCAAGTTAAATGCCTACCAATAAATAAGCACTCGGCAAGACTTACATCGATGTGTGTAGAATTGCCAAAGTGAATTGCCACATAATTTAAGATAGTCTTAAAACATCCCTAGTCGAGCATCATTGAGAATAAGAGTATCAATGTTGCATTAAGACTAGTATGTGTAAATTGATATAAGATATCAATTTAACACTTAGGTACATGTTAGAGAACAATGTACAGGATCGATCCGTCATGAGATTGCTACATAGATTGTTATATGAGTATCATAGCAATTCTCATAGTGATTATGGTAATCCTATGACTTGAGATCGCCAGAGATCTTAACTTACGTAATTGCATGCTTTGACACTATCAAACATCACTCGTAAGTGGATGGACAAACAAGATAGTGATTGAGTATGCAATTTGCTTATATAGTAAGATATTGGTTGATCGAGATAAGGATTTGTCCCTCCTATATAACATGAGTGATGTCACGAGCTCATAGATTGAACAAGATGAGTATGATAGAAGAGTATTTTTCAACATTCTTGCTCTTGCATGTCCCATTCATAAACATATTGACGTTTTGAGTCTTTCACCTTACCATAGATAAGGAAAATAGATAAGAAAATCGAGCCAATGACATACAAAGAAGTGCAAGGGAAGGAACAATAGGAAGAAGCTATCAATGCCGATGAGCCGTCCCGAAGCCATCTCTAAAAGAATATGTGGACGTCTCGGATTAGGGATCGCGACCCAGAGGCGTCAGCAAAATGCGGACGACACACGGTGTATGTCCTTAATCTGGGATGCCCTCTTCATCCGTTTCCAATCCGTCTGCAATTGCGGACGACTTAGGGACTGTTTATTCATCCACAAATTTAGGGACTGATTAAGACCCTTTTTTTCCCGTCTCTATTCGTCTATAATCCATCCGTAAATTTAGAAAAGAACTGACCTGTCCGCAAAATCTGATTGCAATCTTCAAATTTCTTGTAGTGTAATTGTACAAAGATCTAACACATCGTAAAGGCCTATCAACATATATCTTCAGATCTAACTAGAGAGACATGTCAAAATTGAGAAGAAAAAATAAAGCGAAAGACACGAACAACCTCGAAAAGAAAAATCCACTAAAAAAGGAAACCTCAACGGGGGAACAATAACGAAAGGGGAAACCAACCTCACAATATCTAAAAACAATTCAACCATGCCTAAATAAAGTAGTCAAAACGGCGAAGAAAACAATACAAAACTGCAACAAAACACCTAACCCACATATCGAGTAAAATAATCGAAAGGAAATAAACCAAACATGTAGAAAAAGCGATAGACATAGGAGAATTCAACACTGATATGAACATTAAAAAAAAGACATCATCCATGTAGGATGAACAAGGATCGACAACATCATAAGCTTCTTTATTTCTACCAAAAAATCATGAGAAGATTTCAATTAATCAATCGTTTTATTTTTTTATTATTCAAACATCAATTCATCTTAATTTAGCATTGAATGTATGATTCCTCTTATTTTTTTAATATCCTATAAAAGACCTCTTATGCAACAATAAGACAGATAAAGACAATGGAATAAGAAGTCTTATACTCTTTTGCTTTGATTGAATCGTTTATTTGTTCTTCTCTTAAATGTCTCAGTATGCATGCTTAGAGAGAACATTCCTGACTATATCAAAGGGTTTTCGCTTTATTTGTGGTGTCATTCGATCCACCACATCACTATCACATGTTTATAAATGAGAGTAAGAAGTCCCTAGGTCTCTTCTTACCCAACTGCAGCGAAAATGAGAACGTGAAAAGCATTTCTAGACTAATCAAAATCTTCATACTATCATTTTTGTTTAAATTCTTGGTCATAAGGTCTTTGGCCTATTGTGCACCCCAAACATGAGTTGAGTAATAAATTATTCACATGTGATTGTATTAAACACCCAGATGTAATCATAACAAAGCCTTAACAATGATTCTTAACCACATGAGAAAACAAGCAAGTGATGAAAGAAACAAAACACTAAACATTGGGCGAAAGAAACAAAATCGTCTGGAGAGAAATATTGAGACCTAAAAGAAGAAAAAAAGTAGAAAATACTGGGTTTCGAGCAAATGCAACTAAGGGGACGGACGAGATTAAAACACAAATTCCATCAGATAAATTTAAACTCTCCCAAGGATGTGCTGAAAAGAATATACATCAAATGGTCTGAAATGAGCTAGAGAAGCAATTGAAATGATCATGCAAAGGAAAAAAGGCACGTGGCACAATGGCATTGTTTCATTGTATTAGTATTAGGCAGTGTTGTAAAAGTCGGTCTAGGCGGCCGACTAGTCGGCGCCTAGGCGCTCGACGGTACTTACTGCCAGTCTAATGAAAAATCGGTTCTATTAGTCGGCCGAGAAAAATCGGCGACTAGTCGGCGCCTAGGCGGTCGATTAGGCGGAAATCGGTAGTGTAGGCGGATTTTTTTTTTTTAAAAAGACCAAAATGAAGTCGTTTTGATTTCTCTCAAAACGACGTCGTTTGGTCGTTTTGTTTTAAAAAAGTAAAAAAAATTAAACTAAAAAGATTAAACCAAAATTTTGTTTTAATTCGTTCGTACATCTTAATAATACCGAAAAGTTATGGTTCAGTGATTAAGAGGTAAAATCATTTTGGTACCAACATATAATTTTCTTTAATATAATGTTGATATTAGATATTTAGATCTTTATTAATGTATCGTTATGTTTATGATATAATTAATAAAATTATATGACTTTATATTTTATATATAATATTTTTTTCATTTAAGTTAATTTTTAATATATTTCATAATTTTAAAAATTGATATATATTAAAAAATAAAAAATAAAATTGCATAATCGCCGATTAATTCGATTAGTCGTTGGGATCGCCCGATTAATACCTAACGATTTTTTATAACACTGGTATTAGGTATTAGGATATGAGGACGTAATTTGTTGAGAATAAGATTTTGATTGGATTTTTCTATTTCATGTTGAGTACTGTCGTTTAGAGAAAAGGGATTAGGGTTATAATTATAGAAATTAATTTTACAGGATTATTAATTCTAGTGCTTTTAATAAAAAAACATTTTAAATTATATAAATAGAGTAGGATATTTCTTATTCTATTATCTTTGTATGATGTAAAAAGGGTTAGATTTGCTTTTTATATGCATTAATGATAAAAGATTTTATGCTTGAAATAATAGGAAATTCAAACGATTGATAAGCTGATTTTTTTATTTGTTGTTTTAAATAAAGAATATTATAATGTTGGTGATCGTCATCTATTTGTGTTTTACAAAATTAATTTAAATATTATTTTGTACATGTTCACATTTTTATTTTTTTAAAAATATTCATATCAATTAGAGTCCTATAAAAAATATCTATAAAATTTATTTTTAATGATGAAATTATATTGTTTTGATTATTATTTTAATTTATATCTTCTAGATCATCATTTACTCCGTCTAAAAAAAATTAAATGACCGTTTAGACAGTCTATCACACGGTTGTCTAAACCGATTTATCATATATACACATATATATAATGGATCAACTTTATGTATATCATTTTCTGATGTTTATGGATATTAATAATCAGCATAAAACGTATTTATCTTCACCCAATTATCTGATTGAAAAAAAAAACATTTCTGAATTATCGTGCATTATGGGTGTGCGTGCGTTAGGATCATTAAATATCGGCTACAAATTTATTGATTTTTTTTATGTCAACCATTATTTGGCAAATCTAAATATCAAATATTTTAATAGCCGAGAGAAAAAAGTATATGATTTATTTTAATAAATATAGTTGTCTCTTTGGTGATATATTAATATTACAACTCTTTGTTTGTTATCATCGCTTTACACACATATAGTATATTTTATTAGTTTATATATATATATGTACTATATACACACAGATAAGTTTCATATTAAATCATGATTTCCCAAATATATAAAAAAGACGAGTCGCTTATTAACTCAACGGTTAGGGGTATATCGGTAATTTCATTAACTCCTCCTCCACCTTCACCTCCATACCCATCACCAACTAGTACAATACAATTTTTTATAATCGTCACTGTGGAGTCGAACCCGCGGTTCCACCGCCTCCTAAAATGCGCCAGTGTGCGCACTGCGCATTACTTACAAACCCTTATATCCACGTGTCGCGATATGATTGGGTATAAAGTATACGTGTGCGCTCGTTACGTAAAGCTCCTCTCCCTCCCCTCCACCGCGGCGATAGCTTCCCCCAATCCCCAGTTTTTTCAAATAATTTAGTTTTATTAATTTTCTGCAAAAAATTTAATTAGCATTTTTAAATGTACTTTTATAAAAAATACAAATATATTATTTCGTTTTCGTTCTTGTTCTTTCTGTCTCTTCTCCTCCCACTTTCTCTCCCATCAGCTCAACATCTTGAACAAAACAACGAAACCTCTCTATCTCTCTCTCTCAAAGACAGAGATCGGAACCGGCGGTGTTTTTGTTTCTCCACCGATATCTCAGGTGACTGTTGTTGGAATACTGCGATCTGAATCAGAAGTTGTAGAAAACGGTGCTCTTTAGGACCGTCCGGTGTTGTTTGGTTTTCCGGTTATGGGCTTGGGTTGAAGATTCGAGATTTCGGACCAGAACGATAACGTAGTGTTGCGATTCATTCGAATCGTTTCCTATTTTTTATCGTTTTTCTGGTTCTAGGATTTCCCCAGACCCCGTGAACCCCGCCGAGTATTAAGAAATGCCTCACCGGACGACTTACTTCTTCCCACGGCAGTTCCCGGATCGTGGGTTTGATCCGTTGTCGCATAAGAATCTGTTAAATACTGATCAGGAGAAGAAAGCTAGCGGAAGCAACAGCAAGGATAGCTTCACTGGCGTAAATGGCGGAGGCGGAAGTGGAGACCATGATCTCAAGCAGAAGGAGAAGGAGAAAGACTTGTCGTCTTCTCTGCTTTCAAAGAGCTCCGCCGTATCAGATCTTTTCAGTGATGATCGGAAGGCACAAAAGAAGCAGCAAGAGCAACTTGCGGCCTTTTATGATTGGTTGGCCGAGAAGAAGGCCGAGATTTCCGGGCGCGTGAGACCCACGCGCCGCGTCTCAACCTCCAGCGACGTGGTGGACGAGGAGAGGGAACTCCTCTTATCGTCACCGGCTACCACGGAGACGGTTCCAACTGCTGCGGCGGCTCCTGTTGCGCCTTCGGCTCCTTCGACGGACTCGGTCATTGCAACGGCAGTTGCGGCGTCATCATCGTCATCCGCCTCCCAGACGGCCGCCATCAACGAAAGGAACGTCGACCGGAGCTTTGACCGGCAGGTGTCGTTGCCGCGGCTGTCTAGTGAAAGCAGCTTCGGCGGAAGCTTCTTCTCCGGGACCACGGTGGAGGGCAACTTCTCGAGTCAGACGGACGTAAAGGAGACCTCGACCACCACGAACGTCCCGGTCACCAAGGAGGAAGAGGAAGATGAATTACTGAACAACCGGAAAGAGAAGAGTTTGGTGAAGAAGTCAAAAGAAAGCTATTACTTGCAGATCACGCTTGCTAAGAGGCTAACTTCTCAAGCAAGTCTCGGTGGTGGGAACATTCTTGTCAACAGCACCGTCGAGGATGCCTTCATCGACGTCGAAACAGTTTCCTACCGTCTATGGGTATGAATTTCATCGTACCCCTTTACCACTCAATGAATCCAACATTCTCTATAATCTCGTATGGATGAAATTTGGGTCGAATTGTGATGTTCTTGCATATTCCAGGTCAGTGGTTGTTTATCGTACAATGACAAGATATCAGATGGGTTTTACAACATTTTGGGGATGAATCCATATCTATGGCTGATGTGTAACAATTTGGAGGAAGGGACAAGACTTCCATCTCTTATGGTACTAAAGGAGATTGAACCGAACGAGACATCGATGGAAGTGGTTTTGATAGACGGACGTGAGGACTCACGCCTTAAAGAGCTGGAAGACAAGGCTCAGGAGTTGTATTTTGCTTCAGAGAATACACTGGTTCTGGTAGAGAAACTCGGGAAACTTGTTGCTGTATTCATGGGGTACAGTTCAGTTCTCCAAATTACCTTGCCGTATTTTTTTATTTGTCAGACCAATTTCTTCGTTATCCATGCATATCTGTGCTGAAAGTTTTGAGTTTTCAGGGGTAACTTCCAGTTGGAGCAAGGTGATCTCCAAAAACGATGGAAGCTAGTTAGCAAGAGACTCAAGGATTTACGGAAGTGTATTGTTCTTCCTATAGGCAGTTTATCTATGGGCCTTTGCCGGCATCGAGCCATACTGTTTAAGGTAATGCACGTTTTGCCATCCGTTGTTATGTCACAAGCACATGTAGAGCTACTCGAGAGGGGGCGCTAAATTTCAAGTTTTAGCTTGGAAAAATGTGTTTTGTCTATTGGGAGCTTGATTGTATGAAGATCATAAGTACTTCTCTTTGGTATTGAATGCTGAAAACTCACCTTAAATCTGCAGAAATTGGCGGATTACATAGGTTTACCATGTCGAATAGCCCGAGGTTGCAGGTATTGTGAAGAAGACCATCGGTCTTCTTGCCTTGTCAAGATTGAGGATGACAGGAAGCTGTCAAGGTGGGGTATTTTCTCCTCTTAAGCTCCTACGTGTCTATATTCTTCTTATTTATTTTCCTCCAACAAAATTGTGTTATGTTGCATTGTTCCATATATAATTATGGATTCTTAAATATGATCTTGGGTAACACTAAACTTAAAATTTTGGATTAGTTTTGGATTTTGTTAGGCCCAAACTCATATTTGGATACTTAGATGTTGGGTCGCCCATTGTGATGTTCACGCTCTAGGATTGAGCTAGACGTACTTAGAAGTATTTTTTGAGTTGTATCACATGGATTAGAATATTAATCAATATTTTTTATAGCATTAAACAACTCTAAACTCTTATATAAAGTCTTGAGTTAATTTTTTTGGATTTAGTTAGAATTAAATCCATATTTGACAAATTGATTTATGGATTCAATTGTTTGCAAATCTCTTGGGGGTCTGCCTCGGTGTGTCATAGCTTCTTTGCATACAAATAATACCTCTTTTTGTTAAAAGTTGCTCTCAATTCTATCAATATTATGCTTTACAATTGGGGTTTATAGTTGAACACCATTTCTCAACAGGGAATATGTAGTTGACCTAGTTGGGGAACCAGGAAATGTCCATGATCCAGATTCCTCCATTAATGGTGGACTACAGAGTCAGACGCCTTCCCCACTTCGGATTAGTCATCTTAAAGAATTCTCCGAACCTTGCGTGGGTAATACATCCCTATATCAGACAGTAGGGTCCAAGACATCAAGTGCTCTCTCTGAAAACATTCAACCTTCAGGTATGCTTATATTTGCAGATTGTGCAATACAATTTCTTGTGGAGTCATTGGAGGTAAAACCGTGAAATATTGGTGGAGTTTCTACTCGATCAATAGGTAGCCTTGAACGCCCGTGCAGTTCTTTAGTTTGTTTCAAGTTACGAGTGTTTTGCGCTCTAAGTGCTGACAGATATCTACATGCCTTTCAACCACTTCGACGTAGAGTCTTCTTGGCATGCATGTCGCATTGCAGCTAATGTCAAGCATTTAAGTTTCCTCGTGGAAGTGTCATTTAACCAAATGTTTGATATCTTGTAGGTAAAATTTTCTCCATGAAAGCGTCATCCATGGTCTCGACTGAATATGCCGTTCAAGTTTTGCCACCTGAAATAACAAAAGTTACCAAGGAAAAGAATGTTCAGGAATCCTGCAAAGAAGAGACATTGCAATTGGAAGACCCAACTCAGAACAGTGTTAACAAGCAAGCAAAGGGGGACTCAACTGTTGAACAAGATATGGCCAAAGCTGAGATTCAGCATGATCCTAAGGGCAGGCTTTCAGCGCAGAAAATCTCGCCGTACTTGAATATCGAACCATGTTTAGCAGCAGATTGGCTTGAGATCTCGTGGAATGAACTGCATATCAAGGAGCGGGTTGGTGCTGGTATATCCTCCTTTTCCATTGATGGTTACTTTGTGAATCTAGATTTGTTATCATTGATAGCAGATTAAAAAAGTTTCTTTTGGGATCACATCTGCTTCGTTTTCAGGATCGTTTGGAACCGTTCATCGTGCTGAATGGCATGGCTCGGTAGGTTCTAGATTCATTGCACATCATTTTGGATAGTTCAATTGTTCTCTTCCCAGTAGCCCTCACTTTATCATAAAGTGTGTAAATCTGCCTTTTTTTTTCTCAGTCATGTTTCCAATGGTTTTTGTTCTGTAAAGCTTGATTATGGTTGTGTATGTAGGATGTAGCCGTCAAGGTTTTGTCTGTTCAAGATTTCCAAGATGACCAATTCAGGGAATTTCTGAGAGAGGTATGTAACAAATAAACCTCTTGTAAATTGCACTATGGTAACCCTTTTAACCTCAATCAAACTAACTCTTGATACCGATCGAATTCAATTCCCGAAGGTTGCGATAATGAAACGAGTCCGTCATCCAAATGTTGTTCTCTTTATGGGTGCTGTAACTGAGCGACCCCGCCTCTCAATCGTAACAGAATATTTGCCAAGGTAAACCTTTCACAATGTTAATTCATGTAATACCTCCTCTTCAATGTTTGCTTACCTTCATATATTTTCTTGGACAGGGGTAGTTTGTTCCGTCTCATTCACAGGCCACCTTCTGGGGAGTTGCTAGATCAAAGGAGGCGGCTGCGAATGGCACTAGACGTGGTTTGTGACTTGTCACCTAATGTTAAATTTGGCATATGTTTTGGTGAAAACGAGTAACAGTAATTTGTTGGATCAGGCCAAGGGGATCAATTACTTACACTGTCTTAATCCACCCGTCGTCCATTGGGACCTGAAATCTCCAAATTTGTTAGTTGATAGGAATTGGACAGTGAAGGTATGATGTGGAGCTGATAAACAATTTTTTCATATGAAACCCAAATTCTGTTTCTCATATACTATCTTTATCGTGTCCATATTGTCAGGTTTGCGATTTTGGACTGTCCAGATTCAAGGCAAACACTTTCATACCATCTAAATCTGTTGCGGGAACGGTTCGTTCTCTCGTTCTTATCGTTAAGATATATAATTCTAGACCCTTTTTAAGACGCGTTCTTACTGGAAGGGCCGACGGCATGGATCCATTTTCTCGGTACAGAGATGTGTATAGACATGATTAAGCATTCATATTCATATAAACAGCTATATGTGTAGGTTTCCTACCGTCACTCAGGAAAACACTATCATCTTATCTCAAATTTTGTTTTTTTTGCCCTGTTGATGCTTTGATCATGTTCTATAGCCGAAAAGAACATTAGCATGTCGAAAATGTACTTGCTCAGGCATTGATAAATGTTTAACCTTTTGCTTTTGTTTTTAGCCTGAATGGATGGCTCCTGAATTTCTCCGTGGAGAGCCCTCAAACGAGAAATCCGATGTTTACAGTTTCGGAGTAATCCTCTGGGAATTGATCACTTTGCAGCAGCCGTGGAGCGGACTCAGTCCTGCGCAGGTAATGAACTAAGTTCAGCTATCTCTTCCGAACTTTCTTCTTAACTTTTGTCGAATTTCGTAACATATTTATTAATGCATCTGGTGATCAGGTCGTTGGAGCCGTAGCTTTTCAGAACAGAAGACTTGCAATTCCACAGAATACCTCCCCGGTTTTGGCTGCCCTCATGGAAGCTTGCTGGGCAGAGTAAGTAGTATAGTACCAAAACTCGTTCATGGCTGGCAGAATTCTCGGATTGTTCTCATTTTCATGTTAAAATTTGCAGCGACCCTTCTCAACGCCCTTCATTCGCAAGCATTGTGGAGACTCTCAAGAAGTTGTTGAAGTCTCCGGTGCAGCTTATCCAAATGGGCGCATAGTGAGTGACCATTCCTTGCATTCATCAACAATAGTTTCAAGAAAAGGTTACCTAGACCCTTGGTGAACTAATCGTAATTAATATATATATATATATATATATATATAGATCTAGTTGATTTATGATTACTAACAAAGAACCTTCCCTCGTCGTGGTCCCTTACGGGAAAAAGAGTAGGAGGAGTTGGTTCAAAGCTAACCCGGTTCATGACGATAACCGTTCAAGCAAAGCCTTGAAATCAGATGATTATATCAGTATGGAAGAGGGAAAAAATGAAAGCTTTCTAGGGTTTTTGCTTGGTCTAAGAGGTTTTCATATATCCTATATATATATAGGTGTGTTTATCTGTGCGCAAGTGAAAGAGCAAGAGTGTTCTTCTTGCTTGCTCTTGTTTAATAATGCTTGTTGTTATTGATGGTTGATGAAAGGAGGGATGATTCAAGAGGGATTTTTTGTTGTTGTGTATTGGGAAGGTGAATCTGGTTTTGTAAACTGGTACGGCATAAGAGAATTCACCATTTTAAGTCCCTTTTTCTTTGTTATCCATAATCTCTCTAAAAGTAACGAAATATTATGTCCTCTCCTCTGTGAACAGATGTGATTCTTAAACGTCAGAATGGAAAAACAAACTCAATCTCTTATTGAAAACATGATTTTCTTGATTACAAATTTTAGAATGAAAGCTCTGTTAAATAGAGCTGAAGGACAAAGAAGTCCAAGAAAAGAAACTACATAATCTTGAAATTTTGCCAAACTATCATTTACACGTGAGAGCATCAAATTGATTCTTCAAATGCAGTTCAAACTCCTCTTGATTGTTGCTGATAGACGCATGTAGTTTAGCATGTAGTTTAGGTTTTGAAACTGCAATCTGGATAGTTGAACTCTGTTCAAACTCTGTTTCTGCAAACAGAGTTTGGTATGCCTTCTGCTCATGCAATTGAGGTGCTGAGATAACATGCATTGCAACGTTAATATCCTCCCTCAAACTGATGCTATGTGGAGAACCTACACTCAGTTTGCTCCTGAAATAAACAAATAATCCGTGTGGTAGGGACTTTGTAAAGATATCTGCCACTTGATCTTGAACTGTCTTTGTCACAATTGTTCCAAGAGCAACTTTCTCCCTTATAAAATGGTAGTCCAATTCTATATGCTTTGAGCAAGAATGCAACACAGGATTTGTAGTCAAATAAACTGCTGAGAGATTATCACAATGCAACGTTGTTGGCTGATCTTGAACTATCCCAATATCACGAAGAATGAATGACAACCATGTTATTTCAGCAGCCAATGATGCTATTGCTCTGTACTCTGCCTCTGTAGAGGATCTAGAGACAGTTGGTTCACGTTTAGTAGACCATGAAACAATGTTACTTCCAAGGAAAGTGCAGTAACCTGTTGTGGATCGTCTAGTATCCTTACAACCTGCCCAGTTACTATCGCTATAGGTGTGAAGATTCAATGAGCTGTTCTTATGAATATGCAAACCAAGACTGAGTGTTCCTTTCAGATATCTAAGAATATGCTTAAGAATTTTAAAATCTTTCATTAACGGATCATGCATTCTTTGACATACCACATTTACTGCATAATTGAGATCAGGTCTTGTTAATGTCAGATATTGCAAAGCCCGAACAATGCTACGAAACAATGTAGGATCAGAAAATTTGGACCTTCAACATCTGTTCTGATTCATCTTTAAAGGCAATGGTGTACTTAATGGCCTGCAATCTAACATTCCAGATCTGTTAAGAAGATCCTTATCATATTTTTCCTGAGATAAAAATAAACCAGAAGAATGAAATTGTGCCTGAATTCCCAAGAAAAAATGCAGAGGTCCTAAATCTTTCATTGTGAATCTGATACTTAATGCTTGAATGAGCTTGTTGAGTAATATTGTTGAGCTTCCTGTCAGCAAAATATCGTCAACATAGAGCAGGAGCAAGAGTTGATCTTTTCCTTGTTGATAAACAAACAAAGATGGATCTACTGTACTGCATACAAAACCAAACTCCAATAGGTATATACTGAATTTGTCAAACCAGGCACGTGGTGTCTGTTTCAGTCCATACAAAGCCTTTTTCAGAAGACAAACATGTGTAGGAAATTTGCGGTCAACAAACCCTTGTGGTTGTGCCATAAACACTTGTTCTTGAAGCTCACAATGAAGAAACACATTGCTTACATCCAACTGTCTAATGCTCCAACCCTTGAAAGTAGCCATTGAGAGTACAATCCTTATTGTTGCTGATTTAATAACAGGACTGTAAGTTTCAGTAAAATCCACTCCTTCCTCCTGATGAAATCCTTTTGCAACAAGCCTAGCCTTTAGTTTTTCCAGTGTCCCATATGCCTTTAACTTTGTTCTAAAGACCCATTTGCAACCCAGTATGTTCATGTCTGAAGTAGCAGAAACAAGAGTCCATGTGTTGTTTTTGTAAAGAGCTAACATTTCTGCTTCCATAGCAGCTTTCCAACCTGGATGCTTTAGAGCTGATGAAGCTGATTTTGGTTCATCTGGAATTGTAGTTGAAAAATGAACAGAATACTTAGGATTTGGTTTGAAAATTCCAACCTTAGAGCGTGTGACCATTGGATGAGATGATTGTTGCAGATCTGATGCATTTGATGGAGAAGAGATTTGCTGTGATACTGCAGTTTGAGTTGAACTTTCAGATGGACTTAAAACAAGATTGTTTTGTGAAGTAGTGCTAACAGCAGAGTCCAATATTGAAGGTGGTGTCTGAAATGTGGAAGTTACTGATGTAGAAGGTAATGTCATTCGTTTGTGTGATCTTTGCCAAGACTGCAACATAGGAGTCTCGTATATAGGAACTAGATGAATGTAACTCTCATGAAAAGGAAAACAAGCTTCATCAAACACAGCATGACGTGTGATATAAACTCTACCTGTAGGAGGGTAGAGACACCTATAGCCTCTGTAATTGCTATTGTATCCCAGAAACACACATTTCAATGATCTAGGTTCAAACTTGTGCTCAGTATAAGGCCTTAGATAGGGATAATAAACACAACCAAAGACCCTTAGTGCTGAATACTCAGGAGCATAACCATTTAGAACAGAAAATGGACTCTTATGCTGCAAAACTTCAGTAGGAAGCAGATTTATCAGAAAATTTGCTGTTACAACAGCTTCAACCCAATAGCACAAAGGTACACGAGACTGAAACATCATTGCCAATCCATGTTCAATAATATATCGATGTTTTCTCTCAGCCAAACCATTTTGTTGTGGTGTGTAAGGACATGACATTTGAAGTTTTATTCCACAGATAGCAAGATGTTCTAGGAATCTTTTGCTTGTGAATTCACCCCCTCCATCACACTGAAATACTATAATCCTTTGTTTCAGCTGATTTTCCACCAACTTTTGGAACAACAAAAATGTAGAACAGAAATCAGACTTCCTGAAGGTTGAGAAGCTCTCTGATTTCCATTTGAGTGGATACACCCAAGAAAAACGTGAAATTATCCACAAACACCACATAATACTTAAAACCTTGACTGGATGAGACTGGAGCTTGCCCCCAAAGATCACAATGAATTCTTTCTAAAGGTTCTTTAGTATGAAAAGAAGATGAGCTGAATGGAAGTTGAGAACTCTTACTCAGCTGACAATATTCACAAACATTGCTATTACCATTGTTTCTATTTATGTTTATCAAACTGTCTTGCTTAAGTTTCAGTAAAATCTGATGATGTGGGTGTCCCAAACGCTGATGCCAAACTGACTCAGAAGTTGTTCTCTGCCTTGTGGAATAGAATGTTTGAGGGCTCAGGTGTTCTAAGCAATAGATTCCATCATGCTTGATTCCCTTTGCCAGAATTTTCTGTGTGGTTAAGTCCTTCACATATACACCAGCAGAATCAAATATAACACAACATGGGAAGTCTGAAGTCAACTGAGAAACAGACAGTAAAGACTTTTGAATTGAAGGAACAACCAACACATCATTTAACCTTAGAGTACCTGTCACTGTGGGAAGATTTGTGGAACCAATATGAGTTATAGGCAACTGAGAACCATCTCCAACCATGACTGATTCAGAACCTGTATATGGAATAACAGATGTAAGATGTGAAGCTGAATTTGTCATGTGAGCTGATGCTCCTGAGTCAGGATACCGCTCAGCTCCTGATGGTCCTGAGATGTGAAGAGCCTGCAAAGTCTATGGAATATCAGAAGATTGATAAGAGTTATCAAAACGATTACAACATTTCAAGGCAATGTGACCAATTCTTCCACAAATTTGACAGATAGGTCTTGAACTATCAGAAACAGTGGACTGATTTTGTGAAACTGAGTTTCTTGAGAACTGATTATAAGGATCAGAAGATTGAACTTGCTGATGAAAGCCACGGCCTCTTGATGAGAACACACCTCGAATTCTTGAAAAATTAAAACCACGACCTCCTCTGAATCCTCTACCTCTTCCATTAAAATTTGTATAGCCTGAACTGCCTTGTTGTACTTGAAAGGCTAAATGATGATTCATCTCAGAGGTGTTATAAGATCTTGATGTATGTGTAATGCTAAGAAGTTGTGAAACTACATCATCATAAGTAGGAATAGGTGGTTTATGCATGGATGTATGTATGACAGTAGAAAATGCTTCATACTCATGGCCTAATCCCTTTAGTAACTGAAAAATCTTCATAGATTCGGATACTGATTTGCCAATAGAATTGAGATTATCACATAATGACTTGAAATCTTTCAAATAATCTTGTACTGATCTTGTTCCTTTGTTCAAAGATTGCAGTGAGGCAAGAAGATCAAATTCACGAGAGACTGATTTCTCATTAAAACTTCTAGCAAGTGAGTTCCAAACATCAAATGCTGACTCTAATCCAATGACATAACCAAATACATCTTCTGAAAGTGTACCACAGATCCAAGATTTTATTAATTAATCTGTTTGATACCAGGAATCAAATGCAGGATTAGTTTCTGTATCACCTGTTTTTGAAATTGTTACAGCTTCTGGTGGCTTTGAAGATCCATTTACAACTCCAAGTAATTTTTGACTTTTCAGCAAGGATTCAACCTGTGTCTTCCATAGCAGGTAGTTTACATCCGTGAGCTTGATGGTGACGAAGTTTAAAATGTTTATGTGTATAGGAAATGGAAAAACAAGATTCTGTGCCTCCATGACTCTGATACCATGTGAACAGATGTGATTCTTGAACGTCAAAATGGAAAAACAAACTCAATTTCTTATTGGAAACATGACTTTCTTGATTACAAATTTCAGAATGAAAGCTCTGTTAAATAGAGTTGAAGTAGGGACAAAGAAGTCCGAGAAAAGAAACTACATAATCTTGAAATTTTGCCAAACTAATATTCACACGTGAGAGCATCAAATTGATTCTTCAAATGCAGCTCAAATTCCTCTTGATTGTTGCTGATAGACGCATGTAATTTAGGTTCTGAAACTGCAACCTGGACAGCTGAACTCTGCTCAAACTCTGTTTCTGCAAACAGAGTCTGGTGTGCCTTCTGCTCATGCAACTTAGGTGCTGAGATAACATGCATTGCAACGTTAATATCTTCTAAAATAAAATAAGATAATAATTAGACTTTGATTTAGGAACCCATTTAACAACACTGGAATCTCTTCTTTTTGCAATTAAATTATTAAATTTTGTCGGAATAGTGGAGAAAGATATTATAAATTTTTGAATTATCAATATTAAAAAAGACAATTTTTAAATTTTAAATATTATAATCTTTTCATTCAAAAATTCAGATATAAGGTACTCATCATCTTTATTGTCTATCTAGATTGTATCATGTTTAGACATATTAGCAAATAGTTCTTCATTCATAATGTGATTGTAACCAACCTAATCTCGACCTTTTGAATCTGACCAATCTAATCTCTTTTAATTTTATAAATTTATTTGAAATTGATGATTTTTTGATCTTATGATAAATCAACAAGTTTTCATGTCTCATTCTTATTTATCATATATATCCATTTTTGAGTTCATCTCTCAATCCTCTATATGCAACAACCTCCTCAAATGTTGCACGTTGTTCCATTGATAAATAACAACATTCATAATCTTGATTGGTCTCTCCATCCACTCTTTCAATAGGGAGAACTTCAAAAATATCTTCGTAGGATTAAAATGCTTCAAAAATATCATTCCTTTTAAAAAGGTTTCAACTTCAAATCTATCTTTAAAATATTGATAATGTCATATTACCTTGTCGACAATTTTTCTCTCTCCTCCAGAGCACCTCGATTTCTCTCTCTACTGTGGCGCGAAAATAACTTTTCTCCCACACCACAACAGATTCGGTGAAAGTAGCTTGAAATCGTCATCAGATTCGCAGTCAATAGGTTGAAATCGTTTGTTGTCAACGAAGAAGCTTACAATTAAACATGTTCCGCAGAAAAACTGTTGTACTGAGTCACAGAGTCTTAGGGGTCCAAAGGTCGCAGGGATAAAGGGGTCGCGAAGGGTTCAAAGGGTCGCAGGGGTACAAGGTCAAGGGGTAAAAGTGTCATAGGGTTTAGGATAGGGTCGCAGGGGTAAAAGAGTCGAAAGGGTAAAAGGGTCGCGGGGTTTAGGATAGGGTCGCAGGGTCTACGAGCCTTGTACATCTGCGACCCTTGTACCCCTGCGACCCTTGTCCCTTGCGACCGTTGGACCCGTGCGACCCTAGTCCCCCTTCGAACCTTGTACCTTTGCCACCCTTGTTACAATAATAGTAAATCCACAAAAATAGTGATACTAACAATAACACTAACAATAGAATAATAGTAAATCCACAAGATCAAATGAAGTCAAGTTAAATGGAGGTTCAAAGAAATCAAAATACAACTCAAATCAAAATATGTTTTTGACAAATCAAAGCACATGTTCTGCTCCATTGGAGAACAGTTCTACTATGAGGGAACAACCCACGTTCAGTCCATTTTCTTGACAAAACTGTCTGCACCCCCTTGATGCAAGCACCACCACGACTCACGGGCCTTAAAGCTGCTGGCCAATAATATAACCTTCTGCAATATAAAATTCCGCAATTGAGGTACATCATTATCTTACATCGTCTATGACAGATCGTTCTCCCTCGCAAACCCTATCAGAAGTGTCTGTGACATCACCAAGTTACATCAGTATAAATGAATAAAAGTCGAATAAATAACCAAATTATATATGATGAATTGGTTTGAGGTCACTTGCCAATGAATCTACGGCTAGATTTGAATGTGTGACTGGTACAATGAAAACCCTCTCATCAGGAGAGGCCCTGGTGACATTAAAGACCATGTCACCTTCATGACTGAAAAGTATGACATCCCCAATACGAATGTTTTGGTCGTTGTAGAAATCTGTCCATCCATCAGTGAATTTGGAGCCATCCAACTTGACTTCCCATGTTCTGTTAGACACATTCGATTTAAGCGTTGCCGAGTTGTTGTGCCTCGTATTCCCGTAAATATACTCATCGAAGAAAATCTTCGAATATCCTGTAACAAAAAATGAAAAACAAAGTCAAATCTGTACATTCTCTACATGTAACATACCGACAGAGAGTGTTTTTAAAGAAGATTACAAGGTAGTATAAATGTTGCACAAGAATCTCTCGAAAGAAATGAGGGTAATGTGGAATTTTTGGAAAAATGGATGGAAGATAATGAGAGAAAAAAAATGGATTAGAAAAAAGGAAATGGCTGGCATTCGAAAAGACATGACATCGAATCGACGTTAGATGGAATTCCAAAGGACATGACCATACGGTCACATGGGTCACAGGGGTAAAAGGGTCAAACGGGTAAAAGTGTCGTAGGGTCAAGGGTCAAACGGGTAAAAGGTTCGTAAGGGATAAATGGTGCGACCCGTGTACCTCTGCGACCCTTTACGTTTTATTATTCAAAAAATATTTACAAATAATGTGAATAATTTTTAAAAAAATAACAATGTACAAAGTTGAATTATCCATTCCCAAAAAATAAAAAGTATTTACAAATAATATGAATAAACTGTTAAAAAAGAACAATGTACCAAATTACCTCTTCCATAATCAAAGAGTAAACATTTTTTTAGCTCCTTGGACCGTGTCCAACCCTTGGACCTCTGGATTCCCATTGATAATTTTTTTTTCTATCGACGAACATTCGTTGTTAATTTGAAAAATTTTAAAAAATTCAATTAATAATATAAAAAAGGTTTTTTTTATATATACAAACCTTTATACCAAATTAAAAAATGGATTCCCTACATATAATCTAAATTGACATTGTTGTCTTCATTCCTATCATCGTCAATGCCTTAGAAAGGGGTTCCGTCGGAGTCGATGATCAGTTCATATCTCGACGTTGTTGCCTCTGTCGATGATGGTGGCTGATATTGTTGATTGATCATCAACTTGATGATACTCTCAATATGACGCATCAGTGCTTGCATTTCTCTACGTGTAGCTTTCTTGCGTTTTTCGAGCTCCTCAATGCGTCGTTCTTGCCTAAAAGTCTCTTGGACTGTGGGGGTACCGTTGTGGGGTCTTCTACAATATCTTTTTGTAAAAGATCTAAACCGTATAGACGCCTCTTATATGGCCTTAAAGGCTGTAATATGAAACAAATAAAAGTTAGTATATCAATTTAGATTTTTTAATATAATTAATGAATTATTAATGTTAACGATATTATTTACCTCTAAATAAATACTAAATGTAACAATTAGAGTCAGTTCTCTTACCGCTATGGACTTCTTCTTGGTGTGGATCTTAATGACCAACTAAAGAAGAGTCAGTTCTTTTCTCATCCTCTGCGTCTATAACATTAAAATAATATGATTAGGTAACAATTTTTACATAAAGATAAATTTAAATTATAACTGTAAATTTATTACCAATTATTTCTTTGTTTTCGGAAATGACCTCGATCCCGATAGGTATGGTGATGTAAACCAAACCCAAGAACTTTCTCGTCATACCGATATTTTTTAGGCTTTTCGATTTTGGCCTCAAAGTCCTCTGATTTCCAATATTGGATGAGTTAGTTGAATACTCCATCCATTACTCATGTCGGTTTGGCGTTCTTGTTATAATAGTTGCACTGGTGGTTCACCATCAAGCGTAACGGAGCTTGCATATCGTGCATCCAGACGATATAGACGTGTGATATGTCCTTCTTATGCCATTTATATGCGTGCTACAAAATTTAATGTAGCACAATTAATTTATTAAATAACTTCAATAAAAATATTAAATTAAACCTTATAATAAACATACTTACGTAAACGTACACCACCATCGATGGTGTAAACCTCTGGCATCATCTGCCAGGAATAGTATAATCGATTTATAAAAAACCTTGGATGATGTTGTTGTTCGTGTGTTTAAGACTATCAAACCTACACGGGTAAATGAAATTGTTAAAAAATTTAAAATTAATTGGAATATAAACGTGTTAACAAATAGTATTTTACCAAAACATCACGTCAGGACGTTCGAGATCAATGATGAGAACATTTTAACGCTCGTCGAAGGTATCAATCAAAGCATCGATATCCACCATATCATTTTTGTCATCAAATATCGATGGTCCCGATTTAGGTATAAACCATTGTGACCAATAAATCATTGAGCTCTCATTCTGTTTCAATGTTTATGATTTGTGTTTGAGATAATTTTTTATTTCCGTTTTGAGATTGTGTTGAAAATGAACTGTTTAACGTATTAAATACAAAATCTTCCAACAGACATCGAAAATGCCAAAAGATACCCGTTGGAAAATATATCCAATCAACAGAAGATATTTATTGACATGGCTGTTGAATTTTCAACGGACATCCTTTGGAAACGTCGACGGATGCCTGTCTGAAATTGGTTCCCGAGGCAACGAATACCATAAAACTATTGTATCTCTTTTTTCCAATGGAAATCTGTTGGCATTTCCAATGGATGCCCGTTCGAAGTTAGCGCCTTGATGCGCCGAGCTACCTAGGTGGAGCATAGCCATCGTGCTCTATTCTAATGGATGACCATTACGACTTACAACGAACATCTGTTGTAATTGTTTATGCAGTCCAACGGTCATCTATTGGAAAATGCCAATGGATGCTCTATAAAAAATGGAAAACCTTGAATTTTTCTAAATGTCAAACATAATTTATACGATTGAACGGATATCTGTTGCAAGTTCCCACAGATATCCGTTCAAAATAGAAAACATGATTTAGAAAAATAAAATTAAAAAAGTTTTATGCTATAATTAAATAATTCACATATCTTATTTTGCTGATTCTTCAAATTGTGAGTCTTCCTTTAATGGTACACGGAATTCATCGTCATGTTTATCTTTTGCGTATTCCGGTACAACGTCTCCATAATCGCCGATGTATTTGCCATCTATGTCGATTCTTGCGAGAATATCTTCACGATTGTCTTTATCAATTAACCCTATGGAGTCAAGGTGATCGATTTGCAAATGATTTTCTTTTTTTCTATGTGTATAACATCACACGGTTTAATCTTCACTATAGTCCATTACTCATCTCTTCGGCGTTTCAATATTGTTGGATATTGCACGTAACATACCTAATATGCTTGATCTATTGGGATGAATGGATCATATTTTGCATATTGTCGTGTCAGGTTGATGTCAATTCGATTTTTTCACGTACCACGTCCTACGGTTGGGTCGAACCACTGACATTTGAAAAAAATTATCTTTAATCCAACGAGATTGAGATATTCCACCTGTAGCATTTGGTGAAAAATCTCATAGAAATTATTATCCTCTATTTCACTATTAATGCACACGTCGTAATTGATTGTGTTTCTATGTTTTTTGTGCTCGTAAATGTGGAATGTATATCCCCGAGAAATTGGCCAACACAATACATTTCTTACAGGATCATTAGCTAAATCTTTTAACCAAATAGGATGTCTCTCATCGCAACCTTTAACCTATATAATATAAAAATGAATGATTACTTATAACATATATTATATTAAATATATGTACGAAAATACATATGTTTACGTAATCTCTCAACCACGATGCATAATGTTGAACTTTGATTTAGTTGAATTCATCTACATTTAGACGAGGATATGTACTCATTACTTCTTCATCAAAAATCTTGTAATGAAAATATGTTAACATACACAAACACACACACATATATATATTTGTAAATTAAAAGATCGGTTGTTATGTTTGGTACCTTTCAAAAGGTGATAACTATTGACAATTTAATAATATATTTGTGAACGTTATTATACTTCTCTGGCTACCTAATATTCCTCGGATTTTCCTTTTGTACATCCAATTGGTGTAAATATATCAGGAATTTCACCAAACTGAGGATTAAATTGATATAGGTAGTTTGTGTGATCTTCTTCTGATCTAATCAATTTCGTTGGAATATGTGATTCAAAATAAAATATGCTGAAATTATATTTTTTGTTAATGGCTTGATGGTAAGCAGTTCGAGTTTGTTGTATAAATAGTGAAAAGTCCAACGGATGGCCATTGGAAATTCCAATAGATACCCGTTGAAATCTAATGTTCGATATATTCCAATGGTCGTATCGAAATTCTAGTTTTTCTAACGGTCATCTGTTGGCATTTCCAATGGATGACCATTGGAACGGGAAACGGTCATTCATTGGCATTTCCAACGGATGACCATCCAAACCATTACTAAAAAAACATGTAAACATCAACGGATTCGTCCGTTGAAATATTTACCAACAGATCTGTCCGTTGATCTTTTTACCAACGGATTCCAACAGATCATTCTGTTGAAATATTTGTCAACGAATCAATCTGTTGAAATATTTTCCAACGGATTCTATGGTGAACCGTTGAAACCCCTTAACCTTTAACAACGGATGCGCGTTGCAATTTTTCCAAATTTCCAACGAATACCCCTTAGAAATAATAATATTTCAAAATTTAAGTGCCTATCCATCTTGTCTTTTTCAACGGGCATCCGTTGAAAATTTCAACGGATACCCGTTGAAAAATGTCATAATTACAAAATTTCTGCGTCTAACCGTCTTCACGTTGCATCCATTGAAAATTTCAACGGATGTCTCTTGAAAAAAAATAAAAGGTTGAGATTTAACATTCTTTGATTGGACATCGATTTCAACGGGCATCCATTGGAATTTTTAACGAATGCCCGTTGAAATTTCAGGTATTTAAGATGTTGAACAACTCATTTTCAACATATTCAACAAAACTTATTTCAAAAATTTAAACACCATACGCTATTATGATTGAACTATTAACTAGTCATACAACATAGTTGGCTAGTTTTTGTGGAACTTCGCCATCACTCATTTTCGCAATGTCAGGATAGAAGAAAAAGACACTGTTTTAGATGATTTATAGGATATAGTATTTTATTTGTATTGTTTATTTTAAACATTAAATTAAAATTTTTGATAGATTTTGAATTAATATCTTAAGTTTAATATTTATGAATATTAGTTTGCCATAAAATCATCGGATGTCCATTGACAATCATAACATGAACGGGTATCCGTTGATATATTTCAAATTTATGCAAAAAAAAAAAAAAAATACAACGGACATCCGTTGGCAATTTCCAATTTTCCCATGAAAATTTTTAACAAATACCCGTTAATAGCATTCCAACGGATATCCGTTGAAATATCCAACGAAAATCCGTTGAAATTTCTAACGGGTCGTTAAAATCCGGTTTCTATTTTTTTAATGGATTTTGGCAGTTGAAACTCTTTTGAAAATTGCAACGGATGCGTTTTTCAACGATCGATTACCAATGATCATTTATCTTATAAATTTTGTTGGCAATTGCTGATTTCAACGGAAAAATTTCCATTTCCAACGGATTTGACCGTTGAAAATGACATATTTTTTTTTATAGTGAACGAGTAACGGTCATCCATTGAAATAATGTTTCGGTTTCCAATGGTCTTCTAACGGATCCATTGGCAATTTTGCAACGGATCATAACCGTTGATAGTCCATTGGAAAATCCAACGGACTGTAACGGATTTGTGACCCTTAATAATTTCCAAATTTTTGTTACGATCTATTGCAATATTATCAACGATGGATCCATTGTTCCGTTCGTTGATCTTGTTGTATTTTTTGTAGTGTCAAGAGGATAAATAAAATAATCCGCGTAAGATTTAACATGGAAAACACAATCATTTTTATTATTTGATCCTCTTACAAAACAATGTAATATGAAAGTACACTTAAAAAATATCACAACTCGATTGCTATATGGGTTCAATAATGCTTCTTCTCGTATGAAGGCACCGAAAGGACATGGGGATAAAATAATTTTAAATGATTTTATGACTAGTTTGAAGCAATGACGACCACTTCATTGAAAAGATAAAAATATCCCAAAAAAAAGATAATTGAAAATGATATTGATCATTAAATAATTGAAAACATATAAAAGAAACGAGTGAGTTAGCCAATAGAAGATCTCCAGAAATCAAATGTTTTGTGTTTTCTATATAAAGCCAATAGAAGATCTCCAGAGATATTTCGGCTTCAAGTCATATCTTATGGTGATCAGAATTTACAAGGTATAGTTTTGTTTTGACGAGACAATTTTTTCGTTTCTTGAATATACTCGCTCAAATTAACATGTAATATGTTGATTTTGTTTATAGTTGAAAAAACAGAAAAGAGAAAGAGGTCTCGTGATGAACACGATGCGAAAAAATATTCCTAAAGCCCGAAGATGAAATCTTTCTCGAGGTACCAATCCTATTGCATTATCTTTTTCGCTATTTTCATTTCTCGTTGTTTCTTTTCAACATTATCGACTAAACTCGTTTCAGCTTAGCTCGTGGTCCTTCACATTCCCTTTGCGTACTCAACTTGTTACTTTTCAAGAGGCATGTGTTCCCTTCAAGTTATATTAGTTATTTCGGTTTATTCTAACTCATTTAAAATCGATCTAGGATTTATCGTTCTTTGAATCATTTTAATGATGATTCTTGCAGTTAAAAAGTTTCGGTTGACGAGTTTAGTGATGACAATAGAGGCAAACAAGATCCCAGATTTTAGACAAAAGTTGAAGTCTCTCGTCGAGTAACAGTTCTAGTTCATCTTATAAAGATTCAACGAGACAAGACATTGTTGATCTATGCAACCAAATTTTGATGAGTATTTATAAATTAATCTTTTAAAATTCTTTAACAAACACCTTTTAAGCTGACTTTCGTTATGTTTTTCTCTATGAATTTGATTTGTCTAATTGTTTCTTAATATCTACAATATTTCAAAAGTTTATCAGATTGCGTTATCTTTAAATATAATCAAATAAAGTTTAAAAGGGTTTAGAAACTTAGAAATGATTGGTTTGAGTTTGTTAGTGGACTTATGTGTTCTCGAAATCCTTCAAAAACGTTCATAATATATGGTTTTCTCGAATCATCAAAATCTAAAATATTCTAAATTTTTCGGTTGAATCTTATCCAATGTCATTATTTTCATACAATTCAATCGAAGAATAGTACAAACAAATTCTAACATCGCCATAGTTTGAAGAAGACAACAAGAAGAATACCGTAGCAGTATATATAAAGATATTAGTGGTGTTAAAAGTTAGTCTAGTCCGTCCGATAAAAATCGGGTGGACCTAAAAAGATCAGGTTCATTGGGAATTGGGTACACGGGTTGAGTAATCTTTTCGGCTCTTATAATATTTGGGTCGGCCTAAAGGCAATTTTTAAAAGAAAAACATAGATCTTCTCAATCGGGGTAATTTCAAAAATATCCTCGTAGGACTAAAACACTTCAAAAATACCCTTTTCGAAAAAGAAAAAATTTTTAACTTCAAAAGTACCCGTATAAATGTTGATATTTCCAAAATACCCCTGCGACCTTACGACCCAGTTCGACCCAGCGATCCAGTTTGACCCTGCGACCCTTGTCCCTCTGCGACCCTTGTTCCTCTGCGACCCTTGGATCCCTGCGGCCCTTGTCCCTCTTCGACCCTTGTTCCTCTGCGACCCTTGGATCCCTGCGGCCCTTGTCCCTCTTCGACCCTTGTTCCTCTGCGACCCTTGGACCCCTGCGACCCTTGTCCTTCTGCGACCCTTGGACCCCTGCGATACTAATTTATTATTTACAAATTATTTACATATAATATGAATAAAATTTCGAAAATAACCCTTCCGACCATTGCGACCTTTCCGACCATTTCGACCCTTTCGACTAGTCTTTTCAATGTCAGACTACTGCTTTTTCCAGGTTCTAGCTATGCTTTTTATTTTACCAATGCCACATTGAAATTATTGTCTTTCTGGATTGTAGCAGTCCATTTATTTTTTGTTATAAATAGAGGAGGAAAAACCGTAAAGCTACAACAAGCACCAAATCATCTCTTGTTTCGAGTCTTTCATTCTCTCAAAAGGGCGATTTCTAACATCTAACCCTAAATTCTCTGAAAAATCCTTGTTACCTTGTGACCGTTAAGGTCACATGGTCGACCCAGGGCATCGTGCTGTCTATTTGTTACTCAATGTCTTGGTAATCGTCGGACTCAGTCTGTATGTAGATACACACAAGTACTTACAACTTGGATGGAGGACTTTGTGATGTATCTGCACTACATAAGGTCTTGGTAATCGGCGGACTCAGACATCCGCGTTACCTAAGGTCACGTTTGGAGGTCATTTGCTACCGTTGAACTCACCATACATGACTCATAGCCCGAAATGTCAATGGAGCATTTCTTGCGGGGAAGGGCTCCGATGAGTCATTAATCTTCGGCAAATTTGACCTTTTTTTCTTTCCTTTTTTTTCTCGAACTTCTTTTTGCCTTTTTCTTTTGCTTCAACTTTTTTCTTTCCTTGTTTTAACCGTTATGACCTTTGAGTCCTTATGTAACCTTATGTAACTCTTGTGACCTTTGTAACCTTTGAGACCTTATGTAATCAATATTTAAACGTTGAAAATGTCTTATTTTGCATCTATTGTTCGTAAGATTATGACCCAATATGACCCGTTATGCGACGCTCAATCGGATTAAATTATAATCAGGTTTAAACGGGTACGACTCATGCGACCACACATATGACCCATGGACGACTCATGCGACCAAACATTACCCATGGACGACTCATGCGACCAAACATTACCCATGGACGTCTAATGCGAACACATAAGACCCTTGTACGACTCATGCGACCCTATATGACCACATATGACCCATGGATGACTCATGCGACCACATATGACCCATGGACGACTCATGCCACCAAACATTACCCATGGACGACTCGTGCGACCAAACATTACCCATGGACGACTCATGCAACCCTATATGACCAAATATTACCCATGGACATCTCATGCGACCACATAAGACCCTTGTACGACTCATGCAACCCTATATGACCAAATATTACCCATGGACATCTCATGCGACCACATAAGACCCTTGTACGACTCATGCGACCCTTTGTACAATAATAGTAAATCCACAAAAACATCGATACTAACAATAATACATTCTATTGAATAATAGTAAAAAAACCAGCCAAAAACAAAAATGAATTTTGTTGTTCAAATGAAGTTCAACCAAATACAAAAACCAACCAAATACAACAGAATTCAATCTATGAAGATTATAGGGGCAAGCAGTAGACAAAGTCTATCATCGAGAACGACATCCAGTTAGACTTTGAGGGTACAACCGACGTTAAAGCCATTATCTTGACAAAACTTTGTCCAAACCCTGGTGATGCTAGCGCCATTGCGTTTCACGGGCCTTAGATCTGCCTCCCAAAGGTCTATGTAATTGGTCATCAGATCAACCTTACATCGTCTACCGCAAAGACCATTCGATCTCGCAAACTTTATCGGAAGTGTCTGCGATAACCGAATAAATTTACAACAACGTCAAACTAATGCATATACGACCAGATTTGATGAATCGAATAAATCGGTTTGAGTTCACTTACCACTGCATCTACGGCCAGATTTGAACGCGTGACTGGTACCGTGAAAATCCTCTCTTCAGAAGAAGATGACCCTGACATCGAATCGCGTCACCAGTCGTTTGCATTTTCGGAAATATGATGATGAT
>CM071876.1:9373536-9383716 GCA_036759665.1 Gynandropsis gynandra
ACATTTGAACCTTCGTCAATGTGGAGTCACATTGTAAATGAAATAAATGCCTAAATTGTGACTCGTTCTCGAAGTAATGCAACTCCTGATCATTTAAGATTCCTCTCAGCATCCTTATTGTCTCGTGAGGATAACACTTCGTGGTGATCTTTGGAATTCTGTCCATGTGCTTGAATTCATACACAAATCTCGACTTTGGCGCCACCTACAAAATGACCAATTCCGAATACATTATACTTCTACCGACCTAAGCGGCCCATGCGACTCAACCGACCCATACGATGCAACCGACCCGTGCGACCCTCAACCGACGCGTGCGACCCATGCGACTCAAACGACCCTCAGACACTCCGCGACACTCAACCGACCCACGCCCCTCAAACGACTATTGCGACCTAACCGACTCACTGACACTGACACTCACCCATTTCAATCACCGGATCAATATGTGTTTCCTTAAGGCTCATCTTGTAATCGTATACCGTGATGCATCGGGTTTTGAAATCCGCTTTGATGGCTACCCAATGACATCCTACCCATCGATTATTTTCCGATGGAATGTTAAGAACCGAGACAAAACCTTCATAATCACTAATTGGTGCCTTGACGTTCAAAAACTGACTAAGCTTTTCCGGCAAAGTTTCCATATCCTTGTACGTCCACATCAGATTGACTCGTGCTCTCTTCGTGCTCTCTTCGGCAGTTTCCTTCTCGCCAACTTCAAATCGTTCGCCAACTTCAAATCGTTCCCTCTCAAGTGCGAAATCACTTATTTCTTTCTTGCTATCAACTTTTAAACAGGTTTCACGACGAAAAACTGTTCGGCTTTCTCGTTTTCGGCAGTTTTTCGACGTGAAAAACTGCCGAACTTCCATTTTTCCATGTTCGAACATTAGGGGCAAATTTGTCTTTTCATCAGTTTTTATTTTTCGGATTTAATAATTATTTTGGGGAAGGGTATTTTTGAAGTGGTTTAGCCCTACGAGGGTATTTCTGATATTCCGCCTTCTCAATCTTTGTCTGCGTTTTTTTCGACGTTACACTTGTCTTTCGTATTCTTCTTTGTCTTCGTTAACGACTACAAAAATTTCTATATGATTTCTCTAATAGTAATATAATTTTAACATAACCATATTTCACTCAACTTTAACCCGATTTCATCCAATTTTAATCCGATTTAACCCAATTTTTACTCGACTTCACCGAATTTCAACCCAATTTAACCGAATTTTCACTTTATTTCACTCAAATTTAACACGTTTTCACCCAATTTCACCCAATTTTTATTCGATTTCACTGAATTTCAACCCGATTTAATCAAACTTTCACTCTATTTCACTCAAATTTAACACGTTTTCACCCAATTTCACCCAATTTTTATTCGATTTCACTGAATTTCAACCCGATTTAATCAAACTTTCACTCTATTTCACTCAAATTTAACACGATTTCACCCAATTTTGATCCAATTTCACCCAAACTTTACTCAATTTCACTGAATTTCAACCCAATTTAACCGATTTTAACTCTATTTCACTCATATTTAATCTGATTTCACCCAATTTCACCAAAATTTAACTCGATTTCACTTAATTTTAACTCGATTTCACCAAATTTCAACCCGATTTAAACAAATTTTAAATATATTTCGCTCAATTTTAACCCGATTTCACCCAATTTCACCGAATTTCAACCCGATTTAACCAAATTTTAAATATATTTCGCTCGATTTTAACCCGATTTCGCTTAATTTTAACCTTATTTTAACCAGATTAAAATTGGGTGAAATCGGGTTAAATTTTGGTGAAATTGGGTTAACATTGGATGAAATCTGATCAAATCGGGTGAAATCGAGTTAAATTTAGGTATAATCGAATAAAAATTGGGTGAAATCGGGTTAAATTTTGGTAAAATTGGGTTAACATTGGGTGAAATCAGATTAAATTGGTGAAATCGAGTTAAATTTGGGTGAAATTGAATAAAAATTGGGTGAAATCGTGTTGAAATTCGGTGAAGTCGAGTAAAAATTGGGTTAAATCGGATTAAAATTGGATGAGATCGTGTAAAATTTCGGCGAAATTGGGTTAAAATTGCGTGAAATCGTGTTAAATTTGAGTGAAATATGGTTATGTTTAAATTATGTTACTATTAGAGAAATCTTATAGAATTTTTTGTAATCGTTAAAGTATTTTTTTATTTGAATATTTTTTAATATAAAAAAATTTAATAATACATTAAAATTGAAGAAAATATGTTATTTTTAGAGAAATCATATAGTTTGGGGGGAGAGAGAGAATAGGCTAGAGTTTATATAGTTAATGGAGGAATAGACTAGAAGTTACATAGTTCGGAGGCAAATAGGCTATAGTTTATATAGTTTGGGGAATAGACGAGAACTCATATAGTTCGGGGGAATAGGTTGGAAATCATATAGTTTGGGGGAAATAAACTGTTTAAAAATATTTAATAGAAAAATTAACAACGGAGGGAATAAGATGAATTTTTAAAATTCATGGGAATAAGATGAATAACGATAGTTCGGGGGAAATCGGACGAGAAAAAAGCTTAGTAGAATAGAATTAAAATGGAAAAGTCAGATAGATAGGGGAATATGACGTTTTCTCATAGAATTATAACATCACATCCATGATTACATCGTTTATGAGTGGATAATTCTCCATTTAGTATATACATCATATTTTATATAATTGAATTAGTTTTCCAAAAGTGACAGTCTGTTTTTGTTCTTGAAATAATAGATTATATATATATATATATAAGATAGTTAATGTTTTAACATGACATATATCAAATCAAAGAGTGCAAATTAACATATAATTTAGATCGTCTAAGACACAACGACCTCAAACGAAGACAAAACAAAACTAGAACAAATTATTGTATTAGTAAGATGGATATAGCTCCACAAATCTTCAAAGCAGTCTGCTTAAGGATTATGGTTCCAATTCATTTACCCATCTCGGGATCGAATCTTCTCTTCAATGTATCAATCTGCTTAGGGCTCAATCCAAAAGCTTTCACCAACAATTCTTCATTGATTCCTGACCCGAAAACCGCCGACGGAATCTTCTGAACTCCGGGGCTTTGGCTATTAAGACTAGCGAACACCGTCGCCGGAGAATCTCCGACGTTCATCTGAAAATGGACCAACCCTTTTGGGAACACGATCACTTCTCCTTCCTCCACAATTCTTGCGTAAACTCGATCGTTCGAATCCACGAAACCCGAGTAAACATGCCCTCTAACCACGTGAGCGATCTCCGTGGCTCGTGGATGAAAATGAGGTGGATTGATTGCTCCTACCTTGAAATCGGCTCGTACAAACGACATGCCTAACATGTTGAGGCCGGGGAAGTTGATGGGGCTAACGGAGATCGTAGCGAAGCCTGTTTCACTGAAGTTTCCGGCGGATTTTATGCCGGAAAATACGAAGTCATCGGTGGTTACTTCAGAAGTGTTCTTGCATGGTGAAGTGGATAAGTGATGGTGATGAGATGTAAGTGGTTTCGGTATGCAGAAGTCTTGAATCAGGTCGGGGTCTGAAGATAAAACGAAGTAGACATTGAACGAGAGAATCACAAGTAGAAGTAGGAAGCTTTCTTGCATTTTGAATCTTCTTTTTATTGTTGGATTTATGTGTTTATATATATAGGAAAAGAGAAAGAGAAGATTTATGTGTTTATATATATATATATATATATATATATATATATAATAGGAAAAGAGAGAGAATTTAAGTGACTTGGTCGCCACTAAGTTGGATCATTCATTTGGTATGTATTTTTGTATTGTATTATGGTACATTACACTTCTCTGATTTGAACTCGGTTAATATAAATAACTTTGTAAGATATTCGAATTTGGATAAAAGTGATATTTTGTATTATTCATTCACCAATAAATACATTATTTTATAATGAGTTTGATTAGTTTGGTTGTATTTAGGTTGTTTTTAATTAGAAATCAAAACTCAAATCACAATTATTCTCTGATTTGAATTCAATTAATATAAATAACTTTGTAAGCTATTCGAATTTGGATAAAAGTGATATTTTGTATTATTCATTCACCAATAAATACATTATTTTATAATGGGTTTGATTAGTTTGGTTGTATTTAGGTTGTTTTTAATTAGAAATCAAAACTCAAATCACAATTATTTCCTGATTTGAACTCGGTTAATATAAATAACTTTTTAAGATATTCGAATTTGGATAAAAGTGATATTTTGTATTATTCATTCACCAATAAATACATTATTTTATAATGGGTTTGATTAGTTTGGTTGTATTTAGGTTGTTTTTAATTAGAACTCAATACTCAAATCACAATTATTCCCTGATTTGAACTCGGTTAATATAAATAACTTTTTAAGATATTCGAATTTGGATAAAAGTGATATTTTGTATTATTCATTCACCAATAAATACATTATTTTATAATGGATTTGATTAATTTGGTTGTATTTAGGTTGTTTTTAATTAGAAATCAAAACTCAAATCACAATTATTCCCTCTACTTATTATATCGAACTTTAAAGTAAACATCTAAACGACAATACACGCGATATATTTTCCCATTTCATTAAAGTGCCGTAATTGGTCTTAGTTTTTGGTGGGTTGTATGATATAAGAAGTGAATTTTCAGACAACAAAGTGGAGGGACATGGTGGAATGTTATTGAGTGTGGACCAGACCAGTCTTATTAGCTGAAACAAAGGGCACTATATCAAGACTTGTTTGTGCACACGCCATGATTGTGTGAACCGCATATGCGTAATGATGATCCTTTTCGTTTCCTAATTCATAATTACAGATAATTTAAGGACGTAATTAAGGTTCAAATATTTTTGCAGAATGAAAAAAAGTGACTACACAATCATTGGCAAAGGCATGTGAAATGTGAGTGCTTGTTGTTCACAGTGAAAATGGCATTTGCTTGTGAATGAAGGCAAAACAACACATCATATCATTCTTCACACGAATCCATCCTTTTTTCTGTATAATCCTATTGAAATGGATTCACGTATGTACGTACTTGTATAATTCCACAACAGTTCCAATGTGTGGACCATATATGTAACTTATCATACTATTAATTCAGGGTTTTTTTAAATAAATTTCTTTAGACTTTTATGTCTATTATACATTTCTTTGATCCGAAATCAAGACATATTTCTTTCCAATGGTCAGATAGTAGATTGGACAAATTTTCAATTGATCCAACATCAAAATACCTCTTCGAAAGTGGAACCATAAATTAACTGATCTGATTGATTTTAGTTTGGATATAAAATTCAATTAAATCCTAAATCCATTTAAATATTAGGATGATAAATGACCATCCCATTGTATATTGTTCCTGATAGGATGATAAATGACCATCCAATTTTAGATTGTTCCTGATAGGACTATAAAAAATGACCATCAAATTTTCAGATTGTTCCTAAACCATATTTTTTTATAACTTCCCACCTCTCGGAAAAAAATGGGCTCTTTAAGGAGCCATGTTCTTTAATTTTATAGATTTTCAGATTGTTCTAAAACTTTACTATCTTCGAATCACATGGCAATTACCCAGGATGGCAACAATGCAAAACCTTTGCAAATAAGATCATATATCTTATGCTTGCATCAACTAAATTAGATGTACTTTTTGTGATGAAGAGATTCAGAAGATAGAAGACATGGCACCAGAACTGTCGCACAGAATTGTCTTAACCGAATAACAAAATCGCAATCTTAATCACTAACCAAGTCTCAGAACTCGAAAACAAAATGATCCATCAGACTTTTTACTTGGCTGTTGAGATGCAAGCAAAGAGACGACGAGTGAATAGCACATCAACGAAGTCTCCTAGCTTCTCTCTCGGATTCGAGCAGAGTGAGGATGTCACCTTCTCTGACTGGTCCTTTGACATTCCTCATAATGTAACGATCAGAGTCGGTGAACTTCACTCTGACTTGAGTGACCTGACCTCTTGATCCAGTCCTCCCCATCACCTTGACAACCACTGCGTGCTTAATTTGAGAATCCATTCTGATTCAGAACAAAAACAGCTGAAAGACAGATCACAAGTCAGTTCATTGAGAGTAATGCATTGTAGTACATGTCTAAACAATGGATTACATGAACATTATCAAACCAAAAACAGTAATTATCTTCTCTCAATAAAGCCCATACATAAACACTGCATAAATCAATCTAATTTAATTTAGAGAACATAATAACGGACCAGAGAAATTATTCAGCTCCCACAATAAGAACAAAGCCATAAACGATGAGATTAAAAAACTAATATCCGAAATCCCCCGAACTTCAAGAGCGTAATATCTAACTATTGGAAATTGATTTCTCCAGATTACTTTTATTTCTGCCTTTCCGAAACAAGAACAACCTCGAAATCTTAGGCAACACCTACAATATACTGCTATGTCTCACTGCTACAAAGGATATCAAGGGTTCACACATCTACGAAACAGCGACAGATTCAACATACAGAATTTCGGAGAAAATACAGATTACTATCTGAAAAAACTAAAGTGAGCACAACATAAGAGACGGTATCGACGCCGAACATATCGATAAGAGACAAAGGATTCGTAATCCGATGCTACATGAGGACAAAGAGTAGAAGAGAAGGAAGAAGAAAACCTGTAAACAAAGGCGAACGGCGGCTCGAGAGAACAAAAGGCAAAACCCTAATTTCCAGAGGGGAGAAATTAATGGGTTCGTGGCTATTTATAAAAGCGCTTTGGTTTGTTTCCTTGGTTCAAAACCGGGAATATGATCTCGACTCGGTCACGAAACCGGTTTAGTTAGCCGAACCGGTTTAATATATTTGCTTTGGTTTTTGCCTAGTGTTCAATCTACTAGTACGTCGCATAGCATGCAATCCCTTAATCAACTAACCTTGCTATCATCTTCACCACAAGGGAAACCGCCTCTGCCACCCCCTTCATATAGGCGGCAAGGTATTCCTCCTTCCTTGCAACAAAGATCAAATATTCCACAGCAACAACGATAATCATAACAACATTCTTCAATATCAACAACTTCACAGCCTCAGCAATAATAATCATTATAACAACATTGTCCTCAAAGACAACTACAAGCTTTAAGATGGGCACAACAACCTTTATCTCATCCGCATCAACTCACCAAGGCTCAGAGTTGTTGAATAAAAAACCACACTTTCTAGCAATAGCAACCACAATCTATTGCGGCTCAAACAGGAACCCAAGGTAAAACAGTTTTGGCAGGGTATGAGGAGTCCGACAATCGTGTTAAATTTTGGCAATATATCAAATATGGATTTGGATATAACTAATCTCAAAAGTTAGCTCAAGAGTTTAGGGTTGTCAGTACCTATATGGAGGACCAAATTCATATTCTAGCCGATGTTAGACAACTTATCATAACACTCCCTTCACGTTCAGACTTGATCCTAGAGCGTAGACATCACAATCTAAACCCTAAACCCTAATCCCAAAGCTAGTTTAAGAGTTTAGATTGCCTAATACCATATATAGGAGTCCAAAGTTCATGTCATAACTGATGTGAGACAACTTTGAAGAAATCCGATTTCACCTAATTCGGATTCCAAAACCCCCGAAACTCTATTGTGAATTATATCAAGATTTGGGAAAACTCGAAAACAGAAGATCGAGATAAATACCTGGATTTACGGTATACGACATGCAGCGGAATAGATCTTATGATTCTACGTGCAATAACCTTAATTCTCGATACTGATGGGATGTATCGAGATGGGATGTATCAAGAAGAATGAGATTCTCTGAAAGTTTCTGTAAATTTTGTGATAAAATGAATCCTCACACCCAGAAACCAAATGAATCTCATTTATATAGGCACGTGAACCAGGGACCATAAACCGACAGATAACCGATTAATTTCGGTTCTCAATTGTATCGTTTAATTTCGCCCATCATGAAATATAAACGATACTCCTCATTCATTTCAATACCGAAGTCCAATCAATTAAACTTAAATCCGATCACATTTAATTTGGACTAAACCGAATGACAACACTTATTCCAAAATTATTCACATATATAGATCCACAAATATAAGATTAAACCAAAAATCTTACAATCTCCCACTTGGACCATATATGTGACCATCAAACCATGGAATAACCTTAAGAGCGCTCATAATTGTTGTCATCAAACCGGTATTGACACCAATCTCGTCCATCGACCATATCCACGTAGAACCAAAGAGATATAACCACAATATCAACGTAGTTAGACCCACATTTGATTACTAACGTAATACAGAAGAATGACATAGATCTGAATGCGGATGCATAGCATGAAGATTACACGTGAAGTGATCGATACGTGTCTATCTCCAACTGGTCCTACCTTATCGAGATCAACTTAAACCAAATGATACAGAGTGAATACCTTAAGCTCAAAACTCAATAGTTCCGGAACATAAAACTGAAACCCAATAAGCATACATCATCATAATCCAAGAGCAAACTCGAATAGATACAATACTCCCACTAAACCGTAATATTGTCACAAAGGACAATACCCATACGAGCAATATGCTCCTGAAATATTTTAGGTCCTTTAGTCATATAATAACCTTAGTCAGCGGATCCGCAAGCATGGAGTTTGTACCTATATGCTCTATCGAGATTACCCCACTCTGTATCCTTTCACGAACAACAAGATACTTAATTTCGATGTGCTTTGACTTCGAAGTACTCTTGTTATTGTTCGAGTATAATACCGCAGAACGATTGTCACAATAAATCTTTAGAGGTCTATCCACACCAATCATAATATGCAACCCAGTGACAAGATTCCGCAACCATAAAGCCTGATTGGATGCCTCATAACATGCTACATACTCTGCCTCCATTGTGGACGAGTCCACGAGCCTTTTCTTAGCACTAAGCTAAGAAATAGCCCCACCAATGAGGAGAAATATATAACCTGAAGTGGATCGAAGACTATCTAGACATCCAACATAATTAGAATCTAAATAACCAGTGATCTCAAGCTGGTCAGATCGTTTATACACAAGCATAACCTTTTGTTTTCTGAAGATATAGCATCACCCGTTTGGACGCTTTCCAATGATTAATCCTAGGGTTACTTAAGTATTTTCCCAAAATACCAACAATGTATGCCAAAACAGGTCGTGTGTAAACCTGTGCATACATTAGACTCCCTATAGCCGAAGCATAAGGAATCTTCCTCATTTCTTGAATCTCCGATTTAGTCTGTGGGTACTGTCTAAAACTGAATTTGTCACCCTTAGTCTATACCTTTACATCCTTTCGTGTCAAACCACTCAATAACTTTATCGATGTAACTCTTTTGTGATAAATCTAATATACCATGAGAGCGGTCTCGGTGTATTTTTATACCCAATACAAAAGAGACATCACCAAGATCTTTGATCTCGAATTGATCCGAAAAAATTTCTTAGTTTCGCACATAAAGCTTACATCGTTTGCAGCAATAAGGACATCATCCACGTAAAGGATTATCAAAATAAATTTTCTCCCACTGATCTTGTGATATACACAATCATCTACCTGATTCACCTCAAAACCATATGAGATGATTATACGATGAAACTTGTGATACTATTGACGAGACGCTTGCTTCCAACCATAGATGGATTTCCTTAATTTGTAAACCATTTTCTTTGGATCTCCGACCACAAAGTGTTCTGGTTGCACCATATAGATAGTCTCTTCAATGTCACCATTGAGAAACGCAGTCTTAACATCCATCTGATGCAGCTCTAGATCATAATGAGCTGTTAGTGCCATTAACACCCTAAAAGAGTCCTTCGATGAAACCGGAGAGAAGGCCTGTTTGTAGTCTATGCCTTCTTTCTGAGTAAACCCTTTGGCAACAAGACGTGCTTTATATCTTTCCACATTGCCTTGTGAATCCCGTTTGGTTTTAAGGATCCATTCGCGTCCAATGGGTTTCACATCCTTAGGCAAAGGGACAAGATCCCAAACACCATTGTCATCCATGGACTTTATCTCTTCCTTCATGGCATCAATCCACTTTTGAGAGTTAACACTTTGAATGGCTTGACGGAGGTTAACTGGATCCTCTTCCGTCAACCCAATGCCATCCTCGTGGTCTTGGAGAAAGACTAT
>CM071876.1:9383932-9394558 GCA_036759665.1 Gynandropsis gynandra
ATTATCTTTTGTGAAACAAAAGTTTCGTCTTTATCCTCTCCAAAACAAAATTCATCGTCCCTTTTCCCAGGTTCGATGTCCTCAAAGAACGTCGCTACTCCCATCTCAAAGATCGTCTTTTTCATGGGATCATAAAACTTATAGCCCTTAGACCTTTCCGAGTAACCAACAAAGTAACAACTCACGGTTCTAGCATCCAACTTCTTTTCATCGGGCCGATAACATCTAGCCTCTGCTGGACAACCCCAAATGTGAAAATGCCTTAAGCTAGGACGTTTGCCCGTCCATAACTCATAAGGCATTTTAATTGTTGCAGTTGGTACCCTGTTCAGGATATAAACCGCTGTCTTTAATGCCTCACCCCACAAGGATTTTGGGAGAGTAGAGAACGATATCATACTTCTCACCATTTCCTGAAGTGTACGGTTTCGTCTCTCCACAATACCATTCATGCTAGGTGTACCCGACATTGTGTATTGGGGAACGATTCCACACTCCTCAAGGTACCTGGCAAACAGTCCTAGACGTTGTTCACCCGATCCGTCATTTCTACCGTAGTATTCACCACCACGATCAGAATGAACGACCTTAACGCGTTTATTAAGTTGAAGTTCAAATTCAGCTTTAAACGCTTTGAAAACATCCAAAACCTTTGACTTCTCATGAATAAGATAAAGATAACCATATCGACTGTAATGATCTATGAATGATACAAAGTAATGTTGACCATTCCAAGAAGCAATAGGTAACAGTTTACATACATCCGTATGTATCTATTCCAAAGTCTCTAAAGTTCGATATGTACCTTTACTTACTTTGTTTGTCTGCTTCCCCTTGATACAATTGACACAATGGTCAAAATCAGAAAAATCAAGTGATGTGCGTATATCAAGTAATAAATTACCTAGACTAACGCTTCCGCAAGAATACGGATCGTGTAGCAACTAGGGTCGAACACAAGGAATTGATGCGACTTATAAGCTATTAAACTAATGAATAAGACGTGTGAAATAAAATAATGGATGGAATGCAAATGCAAATGCAAACTAAACTAAAGATGAACTAATGATAGGGATGACTCAAAGACTAATCACCATAGGTATCGAGAGTTGCACGACAATGTAACGAAGTTCTAACGAGATAATTGGTCTTAGATACTATCATGAGTTAAGGGAATTCAAGCTCTCCTATAGGAACTGACTGGCCTAGACTTGTCCACTATCTAGCATGCATATACCAATGTATCCATTGCGCATCTTACATACATAGATGCATTACAACCGCTATCCTAATCCCTAGATTCAACCGATTGACCTGGCGTAGATTCTAAACCGATTAAACCCTAAATCATGGCTAAGTTCCAAAGTCTAATGCCCTGGCGTTGGTTTATTAGACTCCTAACATCATTCATTCAAGTGGCGTACAGGTAATGAAAGCATTAAGAACAACCATAAGATCTGAAAACATAATAAAATACCGAATTCATTCATAACGAGTGGCGTACAAGTATGAAAGCATTAAGATCCACCATTCATTAAGCACAAAACTTCTCTACATGTTAGCAATACTCTCTAACCTATGGCAATAGATCTACTTGAACATGAACTCAGGAAACAAAACACAAAAGAAATCTAAATTCAACATAGAAAGAGAAAGAGAATACTCCCTATTCATCAACCGATGTCTTCAATAGATCCTCCAGGCTTCGGATCCCTCGTCCCCCTTTCAATTTGGTTCGATTCCCCTTTAAATAGACCTGATTTCCCTTGATTTGGCCGTTCTAGATCTTAGGAAAGTTTGTTGAGATCCAAGGACCCGAGCGGGCACAACTTGTACCCGCTCGTGCAGGCCTTGTGCCCGACCATTTGCCTTCATTCAGCCCGAACGGGCACCCCAGCCCGATCGTGTAAGTCTTCAGCCCGAGCGGGCACAAACCTCGGCGATTTCTAGGCATGAATTAGCCCGAGCGGCAGATTCCGAAAACAAAACACAAAAGAAAACTATTGAAAATATAGATAGAAAATGAGATTCCTCCACCTTGCACAAGTTGAACCTTGTCACTCAACTACATTTTTGGGGTTAAATTGCCATAATCTCTCGTGTTTCTCCTCATATCTTCGTTTCCTACACAAAACACGAAATGTAGATGAAGTCCTCGAATAAACACGATAAATGAGTGAAATCTAATAAATCTACTAAAAATTAGACCTAAGAATGATATAAAAACTACTACGGATTACGTGTTATCATCAAGAGTTCCAATAATTCCGTCTAGTATAACGTTCCATTCTCGGTTTCAAGATATGGCCTAATCGTTTATACCATAAACAACGTAATTTTCATCAATCAATTTACACTTCACGTCTCTTGAACCAACCTACAGGATTATATTATATGAAGGGATGATATCGAACATATAATGATTATCCAAAATTGATAAAGAATCGGTTCCAATCATAACCGAATGAAATGAGAGGGTAAACTTAAGATCTGTGAATGAACAAGAATATCCTTATTTGTCCAAAACAGAAACCAAAAGTAAGTTTCGCATAAAAGAAGTTACTATGAAAACACCCTCCAAATCCCAAAATTGGTTAGTCTTCATCAAAAGTCTAATCTGTCTGATAGCTTCCACTTCCACCCTTTTACCGTCACCTACATAGATGTATCTTTCATCATCAAGCGGTTTTCGGTATTAGACGCAACCCCGTATAGATATACTTACTTGAGTTGTAACACCTGAATCAACCCACCAAGTATTACTAGGGACTGAAGCTAAATTGACCTCAGAAAAAACTAAGTGAGAGTCAAATCCTTATTTGCACGACAAGTATGATACTTTGTACAACATTTCTGTATGTGACCAGTCTTGTGACAATAGAAACATTTTTTAAAACCTTATTATGTTTCTTTTGCATATGAATTAATCCTGAATATGCGGTCTCAATCCCTTTCTTCTTTTTTTTCGGTCTTACCCTTTGACGTGGTGGCTACGAAAGCACTTTGTGTCTTTTCCTGCCTCAATCTCTGCTCCTCTTGCACACAATGGGAAATGAGCTCGTTAAGAGTCCACTTATCCCTTAGGCAGTTATAACTGACCTTAAAATGACCGAATTGTGTAGGGAGAGAGATCAAAACCAAGCACACAAGGACATCTTCCGATAACTCAATGAGTCCAAGTGCCTTCAGCTTCGAGGCAGTGTTCGACATTTTCATAATGTACTCTCGAAGACTCTCGTTGCCTTTGTACCTCATGGAGATAATTTCCGCTAAAAGCGTAAATGTTTCCGCTTTGTCATTTTTGGCAAAGCATTTCTCGAAGGCATCGAGGTTTTCCTTAGCACCAGTCACCTCTTCAGGCACAGAGCCCCTGAAGACTGGAGGAATGGAATGCTTGATGATCATGAGACACGTGTGTTTTGAGGTGTCCCAACACTCGAGTTTGTTGCGATCCCCAACAGAACTCGAGTTCGTAATCGTGGGATGAACCTCCCCAATCGCAAGGTCTTGATCCATCAAAGCAAGCACGATCAATAAGTGTTCATTCCATTCAGCAAAGTCCAATCCATTCAACATAGGGATCGAACTAACGTTGGCAGATATACTAGATGCCGATAGCATGATTGTAAACAAAAGATAGCTCGTATTGCTTCATTGATATATTTTAGCGTTCTAGAGTTAGACCACACGCTTATACTCCGCTGTCATCTAGGATAAGTTTTACGCTTTTCCGAGTTAAGATCGACATGAGTACATCGATATTCGATGGTTCGGGTCTAAGTGGTGGGTAGAGAAGCTATTCTACGTCCTAAGGGTTAGAGTGTTGCGTAATCAAGAAAAGAAAAAGAAATTAAAGGACAAAAAGTCAAAAACGCAACTCTTCACTCCTCTAAGGTCGCGCAACCTTATGAGTGTGCCATAGGCAGCCTGGGTCTAAGTAGAAAGCTATCCTCTTCGACTTCGACGTCCTAGGAACAAAGCGTGTATCTAAGCACCGAAAAAGAAATAAATGAATAAGAACGAGAAAAGAAAATTCAAATGATATCAAGAGCTTAGAGAAAATCGGTATGGAGATTGCTTGGACGTTATCTAGGGTAGTGAAGTAGACTTAGATTTTAGGAAAGATTTCATGGCTCAGCACTTTCGGTAGATATAGGGCTATACTCGGTACGCTTAGGCTTTTATCCATGTGACGCGCTGAAATGCAAAAATGGCTAATACTTCGGAAATTTTGAGCTAGTATCCATTGTTATTAGATTCTTCTAAGGCTAGACTCTAGTTTTGTTTGAGGACAAACAAAGGTTTAGGTCTGGGGGAGTTTGATAACACTGAAAGTGTATCATATTTAGGATAGGTTTTTATGTCATTTTAGGATATTTCTTACATGGTCTACTTACTTATCCGATATTATTTTGAGCTTCACACACCGGTTTTATTGGTTTTCAGGTTTTTAGGCGACAAGGCCTAAATGAGCTAAATACGAAGGATTTCTGAACAAAACCACAAGATCTGAAGGAAAATCTACTCAGAGCCAAGACCGAGCTCCAGAACCCAAAAGGAACACCCGAGCAACGAGCGGAAAAGAAGAATATCAAGATAGCAAGGGTGCCCGATCGGGCACCACTCTCTACCCGCTCGGGTGAAGCCTACGGAGTTCATCCATGCAAAACTACACGACCGGGCAAATGAACAAGGTGATCGGGTAACATCTACCCGATCGGGCAACAATTGAACACCCGTCCGGGCGGTTACTCGTCAATCTGCCCCGCAAGTTTACGCGACTCGGGCTCCTCAACCACACGATCGGGTGACCACTACCCGATCGGGTGCAATGCTCAACACGGTCGGGCAAGCCTTTACCCGACCGGGTAACATCACTACCCGAGCGGGCCGCGAGATCCGTAACAAACTTAGATCTAGTTTCAAACGAGCAAATAAAAGGGAGATAATGGATCTAGGGCAAAGGGGGCGACAAACAGGAGAAGAAAACACTGGAGAACATCTGGAAAAGCTGGGGAAGCATCGGAGAAGAGGAGAAGCACTATTCCGTACACCGGTAACGCATTAGGGAAGGTCGAGGCATCGAGTTCCTTAGGGTTTTATCATGTATTGGATTGTGTTATCTTTGGTTTCCTTTATTTCCATGAGTGAGTAGAGTCCCTACTGCGGGTAGGGTTTATTGGATTTGTATGTATGAACGATGACTTTTCTTAATGCTTAGTTTTACGATTTTCACTCTTGATTACGGTTCTATGCTTAGCAATATCAATCTTATGTTAGTGCTGACCGCTCAACAACAATGGATCTCGAACCTTGCTGGAAGGTTAAGGAACGAATCCGGTCCGCTAAGTAGTAGATTAAGTTTTGGCTAATGAGAATCTGACCGGTCGGTTAGCCAACTTAGGGATAGTGACTGCGGACTTAACGCTGCCATGGTGCGTGTTAATCGGCTGTCGGAAGGCAGGGTTGCATGTATCCATGGTTAGGAGGTTTAGGCTCGGAAGAATCACTCCTCGACAGTAGAGCATGAATTTCCCGTTGTCAAGAGTAGGTTGTAGATCTATGATTTTTAGTCGTTCTTATGTGCAATATCCGGTATCCCGTATTACCCGTAGTATTCATCATATCTAGTTTCTCTTCACCTTCGTTTTGTTGTTACCCTTAGGATAGATTTAGGACCTTTAGTATCATATCCCCTCCTATCATCTTCCTTCCTAGTTTAGTTTTGTTCCTAGTTTAGCCACACTTAGTCCCTAGAGATCGACCCTGGTACTACACGATCCGTATACTTGCGGTGAAGTGGTCTAGGTAATTATAACTCGTGTTTTCCACACGTCAATTCCCGTAGAGTGTAGAATTAGATTAACAGCACTCTAAAATGAATGGATGGTTCTATTAGCATGATTGGTAACGCTAGTGTGTAATAATGCAAGGGTCGGGGTCATCGGCTCGAACTCAGGGAACTACAATTTTCTGCCAATTCCTTTAATAACAAATGGGTCGGGCCTTAAAATCTTTTATAAAATGAGCACAATTGTTACCCAAATAAATTGGACTGCCCATTTACAAACAAAGCCCAACTATTTTTTTATTTATTTAAACAAAAATAAAAAAAATTCTCCAACGTCACATTAATTTCTATTTAATGAAATAGTCAAAAGTAACAGTCCGTTTTTTTATAACCAAATTAAAAAAAAAACTTCTACCGGAAACTTTCAACACTCCATCCGGTAGACCCCACAATCTTTATTTTATTTTTAATTAAAAATAAATGAATAATAATGATCATTTTTTTAATGATCCTTTTAAATGTTTTTTTAATTAAACAATTACACAACCGTTACAATTGTTTAATTAATTATTTTAATTAAACAATTAAAAAATTACACCCATAATTCTTTTTTCTTGTTTAATTCCAAACATTTTTATTTTTTTTAATAATAAAAAAAAACTGTCAACATATCCTCCTATACCGAGAGATACATTTTTTTAATGAATTTTTTTTAAAAAAATTCACCATTTCTCCCGAGAGAGCTTCTTCTCTCTTAATCTTAAACTAAATTTTACTTCAAAATTATTTGAGCAACAATTAAACTCAAATCTGACATAAACACAATAAATCGGCTCTGATACCACTTGAAGAAATCCGATTTCACCTAATTTTGATTCCAAAACCCCCGAAACTCTATTGTGAATTATATCAAGGTTTGAGAAAACTCGAAAACAAAAGATCGAGATAAATACCTGGATTTACGGTATACGACATGCAGCGGAATAGATCTTCTGATTCTACGTGCAATAACCTTAATTCTCGATACTGATGGGATGTATCGAGATGAGAGACTCTCTGAAAGTTTCTGTAAAATTTTGTGATAAAAATAAATCCACACATTCAGAAACCAAATGAATCTCATTTATATAGGCACGTGAACCAGGGACCATAAACCGACAGATAACCGATTAATTTCGGTTCTCAATTGTATCGTTTAATTTCACCCATCATGAAATATAAACGATACTACCAAAGGTCTCTATGCATATAATCCTCCTCATTCAATTCAATACCGAAATCCAATCAATTAGACTTAAATCTGATCACATTTAATTTGGACTAAACCGAATGACAACACTTATTCAAAAATTATTCACATATATAGGTCTACAAATATAAGATTAAACCAAAAATCTTACAAACTTATCATAACACCCTGGAACATAGTCGTTTTCGTCTCTGTTCATTTGGTATCTTTGTAAAGTCGAATCACCTCTTCAAAGTATTGATTGATTTTTGTTGATAAAGTGAATCACATGTGAAGCATATGTTTAGTTGCAAGGACATGTAAGTGATGTGCATTGCATATAAATTGGAAGCAACATGAATTTCTTAATGCAACTTTCGATAAAGAAGCTTATGGTTAATGTCAATGCCATGATGACAATGAATAGATTCATTGGTATATCATATAGCTAGTTGAAGAAAGTTTTTGTTTTAGCATTAACTATTTCCTTATTTTTAGCTATTAATAGAATGCGAATCGTCAAGGAGTTACAGAGTAGACATTTGCAATTAGAAGCTTTAGCACTCGAGCTATCTGCCTATTGTTGTTGATTTCTTTGAATGTTATCATTTACTATCCACAGATTGACCCATCAGAGAAATTGGACCCAGAGCTAGAAGGTATCCTTGTTGGATTATTGAAGACTTTGTGGAGTCAGTGAGTAGCTCAAGCCCATTTGGTTTTGCAACACTCTTCTCTGATTATTGCGGGCAAAATTCTATAGATTTTTTTTGTTTAGTGATTATTTCTGAATACTCTTTGTGTATTCTCTTTTTCCTCCTGTCAGATCATAACATTTGGTTGTTTATTAGCCAAACATCACAAATCAGATACTCTAGAGGCGAAGGACATACTGTTGCATGCCGGTTGGTGTTGTTAGACATGATATATCAGTCCTTCCCATCACACCAATTCATCTCAAGAGACAACTCTTTAACTTATTTGCTTGTTTTCTTTGATAATGTTTTGCAGCTAACGACCGACATTCACAATAACTGTATAAAATATTATCTTTTCAGATATAGATATCCATAGCTATTAGAATATGCAACCAAGAACATGCGATTGTATTTGTTGAATGATTTATTTATATCCTCGGGATATTCGTACCTTGCTCTTGAATTTGCTTTTGCCTTTCAGATTTGGAAGGTAAAGGAGTCAATGATGGCAATGAAAGTAGAAAATGCAAGAAACTCGACACGTCAAGAGACGGTGAATGCAAAAGGTGGTAAAGCAAAGGCTGCAAATCCATTGGATTCACCAGCATTCAACCACTGAGCTAATCTTTTCGAAAACTGTTTTGGTAAGCTTCTCCTGATCCGAATGAAGTTCATATGTAAACCTGTGTGGCTATAGGGCATGTTTACTCGGGTTTCATGGATTCAAAAAATCGAGTTTACACAAGAATTGTGGAGGAAGGAGAAGTGATCGTGTTCCCAAAAGGGTTGTGTAGCATCGTAAACTTCATAGATTGAACACAAACACTTGTGAAGAAACCAAAAAGGATTGAAAGAATGAAGAAGATGAATGACGAGTGAGAAATAATATCTTGAATGAAATGAATTATAACGTCTATATGCTTAGTCCTTTCATGATGCACATGGTTCTTTGATAGACTAATAGCACTTTGAGAGTCATAGAGAACCACTACAACTTTTGTCCTAACCCTGAGCTCTTCAACTATCCTTTTTAACCACAATGCTTCCTTTGCTGCTTCTGCTAGAGCCATGTATTCAGCCTCACTGTTGATAAGGCTACAACATGTTGAAGACTCTATTTCTAGCTAATGACATTCTCCCCTAATGAGAAAACAAACCCGATAATAGATCTTTTTCGATCCAAATTTGCAGCATAGTCTAAATCACAAAATCCCTTAACTCTGAACTTGTTTCCTCTAATATACATGAGTTTCAACCCTTGAGTAACTTGTATATATCTCATGATCCATTTTACAACCTCCCAATATCGTTTGTTGGGATAACTCATAAATCTACAGACCACTCCTACAGGATGAGCAAGATCCGGTCTGGTACCTATCATGGAGTACATAATACTTCCCACAACATTTGAGTATGGAATAGGTTCCATACTTAGGCTATTTCCTCTCTCTTCATCCTTTGCCGACCTTAGCTTAAATGAGTCTCGAGAGGAGTTGCTACCGCCTTTGACTGATCCATCCCATATGTGACCAAAACCTTCTTCAAGTAGTCCTTTTGTGTCAGTGTCAGCTTCCCTACAATTCTATCTCTTCCTTGCAATTCTATCTCTGTTAATATTCATTTCTAGGATCTTCCTTGCAGCCCCCAAGTCTTTCATTTTGATTTCTGAGCTAAGTAGAGACTTCAATTAGTTCAGCTCCATCTTGTTCTTTGCAACCACAAGCACATCATCTACATAGATTAGAAGATAAACGTAACTTTGATCTTCTAACCTTCGATAGTATACACACGAATCATGCTTGCTCCTTATGTATGAATTTTCTTTCATGAATGAATTGAAACGTTGATTCCATCGTCTTGAGGATTGTTTTAACCCATATAAAATTTATATAATAGACAGACTAGGTGTTCCTTACCCTATTCTTCCCACTACTAGAAAATTCAAGATTTGGATGGAATTTGGGGACTGCGATTTCCGTGCCTAAATTTGGAGACAGATTATACATGGATTAGGGACGGATAATGAAATCTGTCCCGAATCCGTCTGGAATTTTTCGTACCGAAGAACCGTCCCTAATTGGTCCACAAATACGGACGGATTAGAGACGGATGAGTAAGGCGTCCCACATTAGGAACGGTAGAGCACAGGCGTCCGCAAAATTGGGGACGGCAGCCCCTTTCGTCCTTAAATTTAGGGACAACGGCACCTTCTGTCTCCAAATTTAGGGACGGTGGAACTTCCATCCCCAAATTTAGGGACGACGTCTCCTTTTGTCCCCAATTTTAGGGACAACGCGGAGGTCGTCCCAAATCAGGGACTTTAAAAACCAATTTAGGGATGGATTTGGGACGACTCTTTGGCAAACTATTTTCTTAGTCCATAATCCGTCCCTAATTCGTTTACAAATAATCTATTTAACCCCTCAATCATTGATCCGTTTTTCATAAGAAACTCTCATATCTTTCACCACATATCTTCTATAGTGTTTGCGATTATAATGACATCTTCATCAAGATCGAACATTTTTTGTTTCTAGACAATGGATGTACAGAAGAATTGATCTAGAATCTCAAGGTGTATCGAAGGAGTTTATAGAAGGCGTCACACAATTTATGACAATGGCGACAAATCAACAAGTTTACAAAGAAACGGGTACATTGGTTTGGCCATGCGTCAAATGCAAGAATGAAAAATTTGTTAATGAGAGAACTGTTTGGAAGCATCTTTATTTAAGAGGTTTTACTCCGAATTATTTCATGTGGTTATGTCATGGAGAAAATTTTGCACCACGACCTAGTAATGTTGTGGAAAACTTCAGTAGGGGCATTATACATCATGAAGTGTTTGAGTCTTCTCAAGATGTAGAAATGAACCCTTATGTGGAAATGGTGCAAAATGTATTCCGTGA
>CM071876.1:9398140-9410439 GCA_036759665.1 Gynandropsis gynandra
AAAAATCTGAAACTTCGACATAATCTTGATGTGATGCACATAGAGAAGAATTTTTTCGATAACATCATCAATACAGTACTGAATGTCACAAGGAAGACGAAAGACAATATTAAATCACGCAAGGATCTAGAAGAGTATTGCCCACGAAAGGAGTTACATATAAGTGATGACGGTAAAGCGCCAATCTCGATATTCAGATTGTCAAATGATAAGAAATATAAATTGTTGAAATGGTTGAAAGAAGATGTGAATTTCTCGATGGCTATGCGTCTAACAGTGGAAGGTGCGTGGACATTCAAGGAGGAAAGTTATTAGGGATGAAAAGTCACGAATGTCATGTTCATGCAAAGACTACTTCCGATATGTTTTTCTGAATTGATGGACAAACATGCACACGAAGCAATTGAAGGTATGTGGTTGATTTTATTAATATGTAATGTGAATAACATTTGTTAAATACACTAATAATAATTTCATGTTATAGGTATTAGTCTATTCTTCCGAGATTTATTTTCGAGAAATCTGAGTATGGATGTGGTTCGTCGACTGCAAAATAATTATAGGTATTGGCCTATTCTTCCGAGATTTATGTTCGAGAAATCTGAGTATGGATGTGGTTCATCGACTGGAAAATAACATAGTAACTATACTTTGTAACTTGGAGAAGATCTTTCCACCATCATTCTTCAATGTTATGGAGAAATTGACAGTTCATTTACCGCACAAAGCCTCATTAGGAGGTCTAGTTCAATTTCGTTGGATGTATCCGTTCGAGCGATTTATGTTTCATCCGAAGAAAAAAACCAAACAAAAAGCTCGTCCGGAGGGTTCAATCGTGGAACAATACGTGAATGAGGAAATATCGTTCTTCACCTCATACTACTTCGAGCCACATGTTCAAATGCGGACTAGAAAACCAGATAGATGTTTTGATGGTGGTTTGACGTTTTCATATCTAGTACCAGATGTTTTGGACATATTTTGCGGAATTGGTCGATCTGCTGGTAAGGCGAAAGATATATGGTTATCACAACGAGATCTCCATATCCCACATACATATGTTTTATTAAACTGCGAATATCTACAGCCTTTTGAAAGGTAAAATCTTATAATTAACTATGGTTATCACAATGACAATTTTGTTTATTTTTGTAATATTTATAGAATTTTGTTTCTTTTTATACAGGATATTTGATGATATATTGAAGAATACATATACGAACATTGATGATTCTCTACTCTAAGAACTTAAAGAAAAAGATTTCTCCACATGGATCAGACAATATGTAAATAATAAAATTTTACATAAATAACTTTTATAATATTCTGATGATGTGTCTAAGTTTGTACATGTACTGCAGGTTGAGATGGACAATCACCCGTTGTGGCTACGAGATCTTATCAAAGGACCGATTGTGAAAGTTATGAGTTGGCCTATGTATTTTAAACGTGGTTATAATTTTCAAACTTACAAACATGGGAAATTGAAGTCGACGATGAATTATGGTATATGTGTGAAAGGTGAAAGCTATTGTGCTTTGGTCGATGAAACAGATTTTTATGGGATTTTATAAGAAATTTTGCAATTGGAATATCCAGGTATGGAAAATAAATTTAAAACAATGTTATCCTTACCACGTAGGTTATCTTTGGATTATATTTTGATATTTTTTGTAGGTTATGTCGGTTTAAAAGTGATGTTATTTCGATGTGATTGGTTTGATCCAATAATCGATCGCGGAACAAGAGTAAACAAACTAGGCGTTGTAGAAGTTAAATCCACACGAAGATATACAAAATACGAGCCTTTTATTCTTGTGTCACAAGCCGATCAAGTTTGTTACGTTTCCTATCCGCATTAGAAGATCTTCAGGTTGGCGTGTCACAATGAAGATACTTCCGAGGGGCAAATTTATCGACAACACAGAACAACAACAATTGCCAATGCAACAACAAATGACTCAGATTATTGCTATTGACGAGGTACGTGTTGAAGAACTTACGCACGGTGAAATGGAAGAAATCGAAAGAAACGAAGATGATCTTTATGAAAATATAGAAGAAAAAGAAGAAGAAGAATTTGAATCAAATACAGAAACACAAGAGTCGACGGAACAATGGTGTGACTCTGAAGACGATGAATCATGTTAAAACGTTGACGGATATTCAACTATTTCTATTTCTTAATGCATTGTTTATTCGGTGTTGAGAGTTTACGGATATTCATGTAAGACGTTAACGTCTTAATGATTTGTTAAATGTTTACGGATTGTTTCTATTTCTTAATGATTTGTTAAATGTTTACGGATATTCATGTTAGACGTTTACGGATCATGTTAGACGTTTATGGATATCATGTCCCTTCTCGTCCCGTCCCGGTTCCGGAATTGGGGACGGATGAGCCCGTCCCCAATTGGGGACGGTCGCGGCTCATCCGTCCCTAATTTTCTTTAAATTTCCGACGACAACCTAGTTAGGCATTTTCCACGTCGCCCGCAGCTCACTCTCTCGCCCATAGCCGCCCCGCCACAGCTCTCTCTTTCTCGCCCATAGCCGCCCCCGCCGCAGCTCTCTCTCTCGCCCATAAGGAAGCAGAGTGTCGAGGTGAGTGCTCGGTTCGAGTAAGATTTTACTCGAGTTTGATCGATTGATCTCATCTGTTGGATGGATTTGTTTGAGTGTGGTTTGGAATCCATTTATGGTAAACATAGAGATAATGGAATCCGTTTATGGTAAACATAGAGACAAAATCGCAATAGATCATCAATCTTAGGCGACCGAGTCTATCCAATGAGCTTCTTCGTGTTGTTGTTATCCTTTTCTTAAGAATTAAATGGCTTTAGGAATTCTATTTTTGAATATAAGCTATAAAGTTGACAAAAAGGTTTTGTCAAAATAAATTGAGAATTAATTTGGTCCTCTATTTCTATGGACAAGATTTTGCAATTGGTATGACAAGGGTCGTGGGGCATGATATCCAAAAGGATTGAGTTATTAGGTCTGATTGATTTTATGCTTCCTTTGTGTTTATTTTCTACGGAATCGAGGGAAAATGCTTTCAATTCTATCCATCGAGAAAAATAGGGTTTATGAGGAATCTTTCGTTCTAACCTACGTAATATTTTAATTTTACATTTCAGTATGTCGTGACGCGTTGGAAGAGGCGGTAAAACAAGAAACCGCCCTCAGTCTGAGGAAAGTGGCAACCTTTCATCTCATTCCCGACATTCCAATTCAGGGTTTGAAGAATATATGAATCCAAATTTCTTCTGAAACACTGGATCGACACAATCGGCGCAATATACTCCTTATTATCCGCATATCCAACCACCACCCGATCCAGTAATGCATCACGAACTTGAGATGCACAATGAACAAACTGTAGAAGAAATTTTATCAATGGATGAAGTACGGCGCAAGCTTCCTCGTTTAGACCCTATTCATGGAAACGGCGGACTATGGTACGTATACTCAAATTCAAATGTCAATTATAAATAGTTAATTAAATGTTAATTTATCTTTCATTTTGATTTGTAGGTTTGGATATGGTCAACTTAATCGTCACATATCAATGACGATAAAAGCTGATTATGATCGGCCGTGTTACAATTGGACACATACCGATCGAGAAATTAAGCAACGATGGTGGAAATCATTTGTGGTATGTTTTAAGCAATTTTTAATTTTATTAAGTAATTGAAATTTCAATTTAAATATAATAAGTTTTTTATAATTTCAGTAAAAATTTTATCGGAATCATGAAATTACCGGACTAGTAAAGTCCGAATTTGACAAACATGCGGGAGTTCATCTCAAGTCTATCATAAGTACATGTCAAAAACAAGAGAAGAAAGGAAAACCCCTTTGGATAGCGGAAGATGTTCAGGATTAGATGTGCACACATTGGGATGATCCAAAATTTAAGCAAAAAAGCGAGCGAGCAAGTAAATCCCGGCGTTCTGATAGAGAAGGATACTGGATGAGCGTACGTACGGTAGGATCTCGTTCTTTTGCAGAAGTATGCATTTATATAAAATTAACATTTCATTAAACTTATATCTTTTTTATTTGTTTAAGACGAAGAGAAGGGATCCGAACCATCATACCTAGAATTGTTGGAATGTACACACGTTAAGAAGTCAGATGGTCATGGGTGGTTCCCAAGGCAAAAAGTCTTCACGATGAAATTGAAAACATGACAGCGGAACGAGTATCGCAAATTCTCCCGAGAGAAGACGGAACACAAACTTGTTAGAATTTGAGTGTTTAAGAAGAGAATAAGATGTTTGTAGAACTAAGAGAATAGAAAGAAGAATTAGGAATAAACTTGAATTCATTCCATGAGTTTAAGCATTACATAAGTGGTTCTATATATAGAGACCATGAGCTGAATTTAAACTACAATTAGAAGTAAACAAGTACAAAATAATTAATGAATTTGTCCTCATCTTTCACGGTTATAGAGGAGAAAGGGACAGCTCCTTGTTGCTTGGTTTCTTGAGTTGCACATGTAATTCTAATTACTCAAAAATAGCAATATCCCTTTCCTTCCTTCCAACGGCCACCTTTGACTACTAAATATAGTTGTGTGTGTTTTATTTAATCCTTAGGAGATTATTAAGAACTAATCTATCCATATATGATTAATCTCATATATGTAGAATTAATTCTTAACACGCCTCCTCAAGCTTAACTATAGTGTACTACTACTGATAAGCTTGACCCATGGCTCCTTGCCTCATTAAAACCTAAGTGGGAAAACCCAATGGGACAAAACCACACTTAGGAAAAAGAGTACAATTCATTGCCATGTTAGACATATCATGTCTGAATCTTGCCTCATTAAAACCTAAGTGGGAAAACCCAATGGGACAAAATCACACTTAGGAGAAAGAGTACAATTCATTGCCATGTTAGACATATCATGTCCGAATGTTTGTGAGTCCAAGCCGAGGGAATATGGACTCACAAATTTTCTTGCTTGTAGCCTTGGTGAAAATGTCGGCCAATTGATCTTCACTTCTTGTATAGCACGGTAGAATTACTCCTTGTTCAATCATTTGTCTAACCTTGTGACAATCCACTTCAATGTGCTTTGTCCTCTCATGAAACACCGAATTGGACGCAATGTGGATGGCGGCTTGGTTATCACAATGCATTGTAATGGGAGATGATGTCTCAATGCCCAAGTCCGTGAGAACATTTCTAATCCATACTAATTCATTGGTTAACTTCCTCATTGCTCGGTACTCGGCTTCCGCACTTGAACATGAAACCACCTTTTGCTTCTTGCTCTTCCAAGTAACTAGATTGCCTCCTATAAATGTGCAATAGCCCGTGGTTGACTTCCTATCCACTCGGTCCCCGGCCCAATCCGCATCACAATATCCTACAATCTCCGTGTTTTTGTTGCATCCCATCCATACTCCTTGATCCTTTGTTCCACTTAAATAGCTTAGGATCCGTTCAACCATCTTCCAATGATAAGTTGTTGGAGCTTGCATATATTGGCTCACTTGGTTCACCGCAAAACAAATGTCCGGCCTTGTTATGGTGAGATAGATCAATTTCCCAACCATTCTCCTATAGAGTTTAGGGTCTTCAAATGGCTCATCATCTATCTCCCCCTTACGCATCACTTTGTATCCATCTTCTAGTGGAGTTCTTGCTATTCTTCCTTCCATTGTACCTAGCTCATTCAACATATCAAGGGTGTACTTTCTTTGGGATAGAAATAGTCCTTCCTTTGAACGACATATTTCTATTCCTAGAAAGTACTTTAGTTCTCCTAAATCCTTAATATCAAACATAGTTTTAAGATATACCCGTGGCTTCCACGCCTTCTATGTCACTTCCCGTGATGATTATATCATCAACATAGACAAGCACCACCACGATTCCCTTTGAGCTTGGCAATGTGAATAGAGTATGATCGGCCTCGGATCTTCTAAAGCCACGTCCATTTAGTGTTGTGCTAAGCTTGTGGTACCACGCCCTTGGGGATTGTTTAAGACCATAGATCGCCTTTCTAAGTCTTAAAACATTTCCCGGTTTCACTATGTGTTCTAGCCCCGGAGGTGGATACATGTAGACCTCATCTTCTAATTCCCCTTGTAGAAATGCATTTTTGACATCCATTTGCCAAAGATTCCACTCAAGGTTCACGGCAAGGGAGAGTATGATCCGAATAGTATGGAGCTTTGCAACGGGAGCAAATGTATCTACATAGTCTTCTCCATACACTTGTGTGAATCCTCTTGCCACGAGTCTTGCTTTGTGCCTTTCTATGGACCCATCACTATTGTATTTGATCGTGAACACCCATTTGCTTGAGACGGCTTTCTTTCCCTTAGGTAATTCCGACTCAAACCAAGTGCCATTTATCTTCATTGCTTTGTGCTCATTCCCCACGGCATCTCTCCACACTTTATGCTCTTTGGCTTTTTCATATGTCTTCGGGATGTACTCCTCATCCAAGTTGGCCATGAAGACTTGATGTTCATGAGGGTACACGGCTAGAGAGCATGTTTCTTGAATTGGATGAGCTACCGCTTCACAATTGTAATACACTCTTTTTACCTTCCTTAGCCTTGCGCTTCTTCTCAATCCTTGTACCACTTCTTGTGTTTCAACCCTCGGCTCCTCTTGTACCTCGGCCTCATTTACATCTTGTACTTCTTGTACCTCGGCAATTCCTTGATCATGAGCTTGATGTTCTTCCTCTTGAAAGTTCATCTCATCCATGGCATTTATATCAGCCTTGGACTGTCCATTTTCATTTCCCCTTCATGATCAACGGTATTGCTTTCTTGTGATCTTTCTTCCTCAAGTCCGGCTCTTTTTTCCTCAAGTCCGGCGCTTCTTGGTGTTAGATGGATGATTGCATTCCTTCTTGGTAGTTCAACGGTTCCTAACCCAAGTGTCTCCAAAATTTTCTTGAGGTTGTTAGCTCGGTCCGAAGGTGAACTAGCCAAGTCCTTTATACTTTCCCAATTTTTCTCATCATAGAACCCTTTGTCTTCCATGAACTTGACATCTTTGGATACTAGAACTCGCCGTGTAGAGGGATCACAACACTTATACCCCTTTTGGGTAGTAGAATATCCAATGAACATAGCCTTTGTGCTTCTCGCCTCTAGTTTGTTTCTTTGTTCCCCGGGTACTAATACAAAACATAAACAACCAAAAACTCGTAAGTGGTTAATAAGAGGTTTAGTTTTGTTTAATACCTCAAATGGGGAGAGATCTTGTAGGACTTTTGTAGGGGGTCGGTTTATAAGATAGCATGCGGTTAAAACCGCATCTCCCCAAAACCTTTTTGGTACACTTGTATGGAACATCATAGACCTTGCCACCTCCATTAGATGTCTATTTTTCCTCTCGGCTACACCATTTTGTTGGGGAGTATATGGACAGCTTGTTTGGTGGATTATGCCATGCTTAGATAGATGTAATTTGAAGGTTGTGCTCATATATTCTCCACCATTATCCGATCTAAAAATTTTAATCTTGGCATTAAAATGGTTAGTAACATAGTTTTGAAAATTTATAAATGCTTCTAGCACCCTATCCTTAGATTGTAACAAAGTAATCCATGTATACTTTGATTTTTCATCTATAAAAGTGACAAAATATTTATGGTTTTCTCTAGATAGGCATGGGGCTATCCACACATCCGAATGCACAAGATCAAAACAATTTTCATAGTTTGTGAGAGATTTAGAAAAAACAGTTCGACAATGTTTTCCTAAAATACGACCTAAGGATGTGTTTGATAACATCATTATAGGCGGGACTTAGGGTGAAGAGGAGACTAAAGACTTTATCTTGTTCTTTCCTCTCATTGAGAACTTTTGGATCAATGGAGCTCGGCCTTAAGATGTCTAGCTCCGCCCATAAGGACCTAAATCTCCCAAAATGTTTGTTGAAGGTCATCCCTTCTTGTGTGAGATTGTTGATTTTTCTTTTCACTTCATAAATCCGGCTTATATTGGAGATGTTGCCGAAAACCTTCTTGAGGATGTCCCATAGTTCCTTTGCACTTTCACAATAGGAATAGGCTTCAAGGATTGATGGCTCAAGGGAGTTTTGAAGGAAAGATAAGACGGCTTGATCTTCTTGTGTCCACTTTTCCGAGTCCATGGTGATAATTTCTTTTCCATCTTCACCGTGAGATGTTACCTTTGGAGCTTCATTTTCTTCAATATGCTTCCAAAGTCCTTTGCCTCCTAGGGCTGATTTGATTAATCATGACCATAATAGGTAGTTTGGATCTTTGAGGATTATGGGAACAGCCATTTTTGTGCCTTCCATATCCATTTTGCTTGTAAAGAGATTTTAGTGATATGAAGAAGAAGAAGAAGAGAGATCGAGAGTTTAAGCTTAGAAACACAAGAGAATGATGAGAGAATAAATTAAAACCGCTCTGATACCATGTTAGAATTTGAGTGTTTAAAAAGAGAATAAGATGTTTGTAGAACTAAGAGAATAGAAAGAAGAATTAGGAATAAACTATAATTCATTCCATGAGTTTAAGCATTACATAAGTGGTTCTATATATAGAGACCATGAGCTGAATTTAAACTACAAGTACAACATAATTAATGAATTTGTCCTCATCTTTCACGGTTATAGAGGAGAAAGGGACAGCTCCTTGTTGCTTGGTTTCTTGAGTTGCACATGTGATTCTAATTACTCAAAAATAACAACATCCCTTTCCTTCCTTCCAACAGCCACCTTTGACTACCAAATATAGTTGTGTGTGTTTTATTTAATCCTTAGGAGATTATTAAAACTAATCTATCCATATATGATTAATCTCATATATGTAGAATTAATTCTTAACAAAACTACCCTTAGTCAGGAAGAGTACAACGAGTTGTATCTCGCCTTAGTCAGGAAGAGTACAACGAGTTGTATCTCGAGGTAAATTAATGACATTTCAATATGAAATAATTTTACTATTTATAAATGTCATTAATTCTCAATATTTGTTTTACAGCAAGTTACACCATACAAAGATCGTATTTTCGGACTTGGAGGAATGGCCTCAAAACATTCAACTTCCTCCAAGGGTAAAGAAAAAGTATCAGAGTACGAGTTCCGACATACGTTATCAAAAGTGTTCGAGGCGTAATAAGAATCCGAAAGGCGCGTTGAACAAGCACTAAAGGAGGTTGAACGATCAAGCAAGCGAGCTGAACGATCATAAAGGCGAATGGAAAAGTTCCTGCGCATGATGAAATCGTAAATGCCTAACATCGATTGGGATGCATTTCAGAACAATGATTCCGATCACGACGATTCGGAAATACCTCCAACAGATTAGTATTAAAAATGTTAGTTATATGTATGCTTTTTTATTATTGTTATGTACTAATTTTTATAATTTAATCTAATCAAACTTTATTTCAATTTTATTTTTTTTTTATTTTTAAAAAAAATTTGGGGACAAACCATTTTCCGTCCTTAAAATTTGGGGAAGACCAGCCATCCGTCCCTAAACTTTAGGGACGAACAACGGGGCGTCCCCAAAATTTAGAGACGACCACCCATCCGTCCCCAAATTGTAGGAACGACCAGCCATCCGTCCCTAAAATTTAAGGACGACCCGCCATCCGTCCCTAAATTTTGGGGGCATCCCGTTGTCCGTCCCTAAAATTTGGGGGCGCCCCGTTGTCCGTCCCCAAATTCCGAGTCCTTTTTTGGTCCTTTTTAGGGACCGTTTGCGGATTAAATTTTCTGTCCTTAATTGCGGATGGATTAGGGCCGGATAACATTTGGCGACGCGCGTTTACGGACTACCACCGGTCGTCCCTAAATCGTCATTTTCTTGTAGTGTTCAAAGCCCTCTAGTTGTTCCATCATATTTCCTCATCTAATTTCTCATGTAAGGACGTTGTCTTGACATCAAGCTGTTCAAGCTCCAAGTCTTGATGCATGACCAGTGAAAGCCATAGTCTTATTTACACATGTTTCACCACTGGTGAGAAAATCTCATGATAGTCTTTACCCTCAACCTAAATGTATCCTTTTACAACCAACCTTGCTTTGTACCTTGGTTCTGAACTCCAGGGATACCAGGTTTCAGTTTATTTACCCACTTGCATCCAATGACCCTTTTGTTTCTGCTGTTCTCTGTTAGGATCCAAGTGTTATTTTTCCTTAATGAAGTCATTTCTTCTCATATGGCTTCATACCATTTCGACTAGAGTTTGCTTTTCCTTGCTTCTGTATAACTCCTTGGTTCCTCAATCTCCATTTCTTTAGTTGAAATCAATGCAAATGATATTCTATCTCATTCATCAAATATAATTGGCTTTATAAGTCTCCTAGGTCTATCTCTTGCCAAGAGATTTTCTTTGAGATTTGTGTCACTGAACTCCCGATATTGTTTTGTGTCTTCCTCAGAACATTCATCATTTTTCATCTCATTTGAACCTTTATGGACTGTCTCAGCTTTAGTTTCTTGTGTAAAAGCTCCATCTAAACTCTCATTTACACATTCAAGATTAATTTTCTTAGAGGGGAAAAGGAACCGAGTTATTCTCTTTTCTCCCTTTGATACCTCAGCTTGTGTTGGTTTCTCATTTATTGACAGATCCTTGAACACCATATTCTCATTAAACACGATATCTTTGTTGACTATACACTTTTTTTCACTTGGGAACCAAATTATGTATCCTTTGATTCCTTGGGGGTAACTGACAAACACTCCTTGTCTTGCCCTTAGATTCAGTTTTCCCTAATATGTGTGTACATAGGTATACAGCCAAACCTCCTTAGATGTGTGTAGCTTGGAGTTTGTTCTGTCCATATCTATTTTTGTTACTTTAAACCTCAGAGCTATCGATGGATGCCTTGCTCCTTATAAAAATTTTCAAACCTTAGATTGCAGAACTCTAGTCTGTTTCCAGTTCTTAGAGTCATGACCTTCTTTCTTGTCTAGTTCTCTATCAGAGTTTTCCATTCAACAATTTTCTGAAAAAGCATAATCCTTTGTCTTGAGAAAATAGATCCATACTTTTCTTGAGAAATCATCTATGAATGAGATGAAGTACTTAGCTTTGGTAAAAGATTATGGAATTCATGGGGAACCCCACAAATCCGAGTGTATGTACTCTAGAACTTCTTTTGTAACATGTTTCTCCGTCTTGAATGGTTGTCTATGTGCTTTTCCAAGGATGAAATGTTCACAAAATGTGATATTTGACAGGCTTTTACTTCCAAGGAGTCCTTCCTTTGTAAGCACATTTAAACCTTTATGAGACATGTGACCCAACTGTGAATCCCATAGTTTTATCTCCTTCTTTGTTGATTCATTTCGCCTGTTATAGTCTCGCCTTGCAAGACGTACATACCTTCCTTGAGTTATCCTCTCATAATGATCATGCATCCTTTGATGATCTTTAGTGAGCCATTATAAGATTTGTACTAGTGGTTCTGCAGCTCCAATGTTCCTAGAGAAATCATTTTCTTTGTAACTCCGAGATATATCTTACTTTTGTAAGAGTTACATATGAGCCATCATGCCTTCGAATCCTTATAGACCCCACACCTTCAGTGGGGCAGATAATGTTATTTTTCGTTCTGACTTTTCCTTCTGAGACTTGCTGAAAATCTAAAAACCAATGTTTTTTTTGTGTCTTATGGAATGAGCATCCCGATTCTATGATCCATTGTTGCCTGATGTCATTTGTGGTTGTTGTCATTGCCGAAAATTTCTCTGTGGTCCGAACTGTGAATGCAGTAAAAATTGGATCGGAGTTTGTTCGTGTTGTTTCAGGTAGTTGAGAAAACTAAGGGAGGTGATTTCAAATTAAAGGAGACTGGAGCAAGTCAAAGAGAAGATCGAGGAGAAGATTGAGGAACCAAGAGAATCGATCGAATTCAAAGCTGAAGAGATTTCAGCATGACGGCGCGGCGGAAGAACCGGTGGTGGTTGCTGAGCCAAGAGAAAAAGGCAGATAAGTTGATCTGAAATGAAGGATGATGATCAACGAATCTGTGGAGATTATCTGAGTACACAAAACACAGAATAAGGGAGTTCAGGTTTTAGGTGTACTTAATTGGTCAGTATCGTTGAGGTACAGAAAACAGTGAACAGGGGAGTTCAAAGTGTTTTAGGTGTACCTAACTGGATACTGGATGGTGAGTGAAAATAGTGGTGGTTGTATTTACACGTCTAACTCAGGGGGAGTTATCCGTGGAGGTCTTTAGTACATTGTAGAAACCAACAAGTGTACCTAAAGATTGACAAGTAAATAACATAACTGTTTGATATCGTCTGGTCTTTTAAA
>CM071876.1:9410948-9433628 GCA_036759665.1 Gynandropsis gynandra
GCTCAGAAAGTAGCCATGAATATGTCCTTGAACACTGATACAACCAGTTTTAAAGAAATAGTAGGGATCTTAGCAGCGTATGAACTGGAATTGCAACTGGAACAAGGAGATACAGCCAAAGAGGGAAGCAAAGGAGTTGTGCTACAAGCTGTCTCTGAAAACACCAGGTTAGATAATCTTGAAGAAAACATCGTATTACCACCCAGAAAATTTGGAAAATTTATGAAGAGAAAGTCTGGAACAAGAAAAATGTCAACTGAAGATGCTGGATTTAGAAAGGAGAACAAATCCAGTTCACAATGTCATGAATGTAAAGGTTATGGGCACTTTAAATCGGACTGTCCCAGTGTCACAAGAAGGGAAAATATGCTGAAGAATCTTCGAGAGACACAATGTTTTAAATGTAAGGGCTTTTTGGACACACTAAGAACGAATGTGCTGACACAGTGAAAGGTAAGTCACTAATCATGCTGAGTGACTCAAGTTTTGAATCTGGAGAAGAGTCAGAAGAAGAACAGTCTAGTTTTGTTGCTTTCATAGGAATCATTGATGAGGACGACAAGGAAAGTGAAAAAGATCATCTAGAAGAGGAAGATGAAGTTAATATTGAAATGATCTACAATGATTGGGTAAAAATGGGAAAGCTGAACGTCCAACTGTTGAAGGAAATTAAGACCTTGGAAACTCAAATCCAAGACATGAAAAATGAAGTGCTTGCCAAGGATGAGGAAGTGCACTTTGTTAAAAGACAACTGGAAGAAACAAACAAGCAACTTAAAATGTTGTCAAGTGGAACTGACAAATTGGATCATCTGCTTTCAATCGGAAAAATGAAAGGTGACAATCACGGATTAGGTTATGTTGGGAATACGAGCACTACAAAAATAGATTTGTGTCTGGAGGAGATTTACGAGAAAAACAGACAACTCACAACTCACCAAAGTATGGTCAAAATCAGCAAAGTATTAACAAGAAAAGAAACTGGAATCATCATGTTGCTGATTATAGACACAGAGAACAAAATCGGCGAGGTCTTCATCACTTCAATCAAAGAAGAAACATGTCGACTCTGAATTCAGGAAATCACGGTTGGAAACAGCAATATGGGAATTATCAAAGAAGAAAATTTGTCACTTGCTACTTCTGTGGAATTAAAGGACACAAACAACGTACATGTTACAAGAAGAACATGTATGATGCAAACAAGTCCTCAAAAACAAAACAGATTTGGGTAAGGAAAAGCGATCTGAAATGCTACGTTGCATACATCTCTGCGCACAAAGAAAAGACAAATACCTGGTATTTTGATAGTGGATGCTCACGACACATGACAGGTAACAAAGAACTACTTTCAAACTTCGTTGAAATAAAGAATGCAGGGAGTGTGGTTTTTGGAGACGGAAACAAAGGAAGAATTCTCGGAAAAGGAGACCTCATATCACCAGGACAGCCAACTCTGACAAATGTTCAATATGTTGCGGGACTAACAGCTAATCTGATTAGCATTAGTCAACTTTGTGACAGCAATCACCAGGTTAAGTTTACTAATAAAGAATGCTTGGTTATGAATTCTGACAACAAGTGTGTGCTTACAGGATCGCGATCTACGAACAACTGTTACGTATGGACAAAAGATAAAGCTTGTTTTAAAGCAACCGACGATGCGTTATCACTGTGGCATCAGCGTCTTGGACATGTAAACTACAGATCTTTGGTGAAACTGTCAGACTCTACTGCTGTAAGAGGTATACCTAAGCTTAAGATAGATAAATCTGAAACTTGCAAACCGTGTCAGCTAGGTAAACAAATCAAAGTCCACCACAAGAGAATGCCTGAAGTGAAGACAGAGAGAATCTTGGAATTGCTACACATGGACTTGATGGGTCCAATGAGAATAGAGAGTTTCGGAGGAAAAAGATATATTTTTGTCATTGTAGATGATTTTTCTAGATAAACTTGGGTGAAGTTTCTGCGAGAAAAATCAAAAACATTTGAGCTATTTCATTTCTTATTCCTTCAATTGAAAAATACTAAAGGCTGCATTGAGCGTATTAGGAGCGACCATGGGAAAGAATTTGAGAATGACACTTTCAACAAATTCTGTAAAAAACATGGCATCATTCACGAGTTTTCAGCACCAAAAATGCCACAACAAAATGGAGTTGTAGAGAGGAAGAACAGAACATTGCAAGAAATGGCTCGAGCAATGTTGCATGGTAAATCCATATCAATTCGATTCTGGGCAGAAGCGGTGAATACAGCATGCTATATCGTAAATCGGGTATATCTTCGGCCAGGTATGTCAAAAACTCCATACGAACTCTGGAAAGGTAAGAGTCCGAACCTGAGTTATTTTCACACTTTTGGGTGCACTTGCTACATACTGAATGATAGAGAATGTTTAGGCAAGTTTGATGCCAAGAGTGATGAGGGAATTTTCCTTGGTTATGGAGATAACACTACTGCTTTTCGTATATTCAACTTAAGGACAAGAAAAGTGATCGAATCAGTAAATGTTGTATTTGATGAAGATCACTCTACTGATTGTGTTATTTTTCCTTTTTCGACAGGAACTGTACAAGAACAGACAAATTCAACAGATGAAAATTTAAGTGCACCTGCTGACCACTTCACGATAGAAAGCGAGACAGACGGAGATGTTTCAGAACAAGAGAGCCCGCGTACCAATGCTGAAAAATTACTGTACACAAAAACCACTCTATAGAAGATGTCATCGGTAATCTTGAGGATGGAATACGTACATGAAACAAACCACGAATTAATTATCATGACATGGTTAAGTTTGCATGTTTTACATCACAGATAGAACCTAAAAATGTTCGTGATACGGATTAAAACAAGCACCTCGTGCTTGGTATGAAAGGCTCACCAGTTTTCTAGTACATAATGGCTATAAAAGAGGGGGAGTTGATAAAACTCTTTTCGTTCATAATTCAGATGGCATTTTGTTGGTTGTTCAGATCTATGTGGATGATATTGTCTTTGGTTCCAAATCGCGGGAGTTTGAAATGAGCATGTTCGGAGAATTGAGCTATTTTCTTGGATTACAAGTAAAACAACTTGATGATGGGTTGTTTATTTCTCAGAGCAAATATGCCGAAAATCTGGTTAAACGATTCGAACTGGATCACAGTAAGTCAGCCAGTACCCCTATGTCGACAACAACTAAGCTGACAAGAGATGCCGATGGTGAAGATGTTGAGGTTAAGTTATACAGAAGTATGATTGGCAGTTTACTGTATCTTACTGCAAGTAGACCTGATTTATGTTTAAGTGTAGGGATTTGCGCCAGGTACCAAGCCAAACCAAAGAAATCCCATCTGCTTGCTGTTAAGCGGATCATTAAATATGTCAAAGGTACTGCAGAATATGGGATTTTGTATTCCAAAGATACTAACTGTGAACTTGCAGGATTTAGCGATGCTGATTGGGGAGGAAACGCGGATGATCGGAAAAGTACTTCTGGGGGCTGCTTCTTTCTAGGAAACAACTTGGTCTCATGGCACAGCAAAAAGCAAAACTCGACGTCACTTTCTACTGCTGAAGCTGAATACATTGCTCTGGGAAGCTGCTGTACTCAACTGTTATGGATGAATCAAATGCTTATGGACTATGGTATGAAATCCAGAACTTTTACTGCATGGTGCGATAATACTAGTGCAATAGATATCTCTAAAAATCTTGTTCAACATTCTAGAACGAAACATATAGAGATAAGGCATCATTTTCTGAGAGAAAAAGTTGAGCAAAAGCAAATGAACGTTGAATATGTGCCTACGGAACGTCAGCTCGCAGATATTTTCACAAAACCCTTGGACTTAAATCGGTTTATTTCCTTGAGAAAATCTCTTGGTGTGTGTGAGCTTTGATCGTATCTTGCATAGTACATTGATGAAATTGTGTTTTTTGGAGCAGTTAATGATTTCATGAAGAAGGAGAAAATTACTGTCATGTCTGCATGTTTTAAGTACACTTAAAAGATCTTTGTTCCGTGTTTGAGCACTGTCTCGTTCTCTGAATGGTTCAGTTTTTGAGTGCACTTAAAACCACACTTACTCCTCTGAAAAACTTTTACGTATTTTTACGCAAAAATTAAATTTGTTTTTGTCATGAGTATATGCTCGGGTCTAAGTTGGGAAGATATTCAGTTTCAGTTATAACGTCCTATGACACAAAGCCATAAATTGTGCTTAAATACTCCTTTATGCATACATAAGAGTATACCTAACTAAAGGTAGTCAAGGAGCTTGTTATATAAACAAAAGAATGTCTAAACAACGTCCTAGAAGCTGTGATGGAGTGCTTAATAATAAAAATAAGGGGAGAAAATAAAAAAATAAAAATGAAAATGAAGAGTAACATATTGTCTTAAGTGGAGAACATATTTCTTTAAGTGTACTTAAATATTCAGCCATTCATAGTTCTTGGCTAAATGATTTGTTTTTGTTTCTGTTTTAGAAACCATTCATCATGTCTTGTGTCAAGATTTTAAAAATGATCTGACAAGCAAAATATATACTTGAGTGTTTTTTTCTCACCGGCGGTTGTTTTTTTTAATGAGATGGGATGTTTGTGGGCTGATGTGAGTGGGCATTTAATTTTAAATTTTCAAAGAAAAATCCCTGACTGCTCTCTGTAACTGCACCTCACACGCTTGAGACCGTTTCATCTTTCTCATTTGGTTACATTTCAAAAAAAACCCTAACTTGCTTCTCTAGAGAAAAAGAGTGCATCTCTCTTCCATTTGCATATTTCTCCCATACAAAAATGCAGACCCGCAGCTCTCATTTTGGTCTATCTCCGGATGACTCACTCATCCTGGATGGTAAAGAAGTAAAACTGAAGGATCTTGTGTTTACTCGCAATCCCCCGCGAGTGAACGGTCGCCGATACAAGGTCATGGCGATGAAGTTTTTTGCTCCAACCAAACGACAGAATACGCGAGTCGGAGCTTCTCCACTAGTTCACCTCCGTACTCACTCTGATAGTGACATCATAGTGCCGATTGATCTAGCTGCGCAGACGAATCCTCCGATTTTGTCGGCTGAACCTACAGCTACGACTACATCAGAACGGTCTCCAAGTTCTAACACCATTCCAGTTCAGTCTAGTCCTGTTCCCATTCCCTCCTCCAGTCCAGAACCATCAAATCCTCCAAAATCGTCGGAAGCTGAACGGAACATTCCGGTATCTGAAACACCACAGTCACCTCAAGCTTCACACAGAGGTACACCAATTTCTGTCTCACAAGCTTACTCTAAAAAATTTTACAAGGAATCATATAAGAGTAGGCTTAGGACGTTGAAGGAGAGGGAAATTTTTTCTGAAAAAGGGCTAAGTGTGCAACAATTTCAACATCTATCCGTCTGGAATGTCTTAGTTGACAGAAAGCTGACGAGCACAGTTACTACTGGACTCCAATTTTGCACAAAGGAGTTGACAGAAGGCAAGCTGAGTTCATGGTCTGGGCAAATCCCGAATTCCAAATTGCAATGGGAGTATGCCTTGCTGAATAAGATTTCCCGAACGAACTGGATTCCGAATAAGAAATCAGATGCTATTAGGCAGGACACGGCAGTATTCCTTTACTGCGTAAAGAATGACATTCCCATCAACTTTGGGAAAGTATTTCTGGACGTTATTGTTGGACTTGGATTATCCAATTCAACCAAGTTCATTCTTCCATTATCTTGCCTTATCTAGAACATTTTGGTTCAGCAAGTATCTGATATAATTGGGAAATCTGAAGCCCGGGAAAACACTCCATCTTGGATCAAATTAGAGAAGCGTTATATAGAAAAAATGCCTTCGGCATCAACTGCTGGATCCTCGAAGAGTAATTTAGTACGAGAACTTAAAGAACTTCGCCAAACCGTGACGGACACCATGAGCTACATGCTTCGCAAGATCGATGATCTCATCTTGCGTTCTCAGAGTAATCAAGTGCACTTAATTTGCTATGTCATTTGTTCTAGTTTATGTTGTGACTAACTTGTTTGAAATCTTATCACATAAACAGGGGGAGACATACAAAGAGAAGAAGAAGAAGAGGAGGAAACAGAAGTTGAAGAGATTGAGGAGGAATCGTCTTCATGGAAGAACAAAGGAAAAAGAAAGAGAAATTGATTTGTTTTTCTTTCTTTTTAAGTGCACTTAAAAGACAATTGATTAAGTGTACTTAATGATTGTTACTTTTCTATGCTTGATGATCTGAACTAGGGTGTTGAACTTCGTACTACTACTGTTATATGTTTGGATGTCTTTTTACTGCAATATTTTGAGTTCCTTGATTGTTTTGACGATTAGATATTTTTGTGATAAGAATTCAAAGGGGGAGATTGTGAATGCAGTAAAAATTGGATCGGAGTTTGTTCGTGTTGTTTCAGGTAGTTGAGAAAACTAAGGGAGGTGATTTCAAATTAAAGGAGACTTGAGCAAGTCAACGAGAAGATCGAGGAGAAGATTGAGAAACCAAGAGAATCGACCGGATTCAAAGCTGAAGAGATTTCAGCATGACGGCGCGGCGGAAGAACCGGTGGTGGTTGCTGAGCCAAGAGAAAAAGGCAGATAAGTTGATCTGAAATGAAGATGATGATCAACGAATCTGTGGAGATTATCTGAGTACACAAAACACAGAACAAGGGAGTTCAGGTTTTAGGTGTACTTAATTCGTCAGTATCGTTTAGGTACAGAAAACAGTGAACAGGGGAGTTCAAAGTTTTTAGGTGTACCTAATTGGGAACTGTGTGGTGAGTGAAAACAGTGGTGGTTGTATTTTCACGTCTAACTCAGGGGGAGTTATCCGTGGAGGTCTTTAGTACATTGTAGAAACCAACAAGTGTACCTAAAGATTGACAAGTAAATAACATAACTGTTTGATATCGTCTGGTCTTTTAAATATCGATTCAATAGTCTATCTTCTACAAGATTTCAAGAACTTTAGACTCGAATGTAACATTCTTTGCCACTGTTGTTTCTCCACCTTTATCTGAGGTTTCTTGTAATTTCTTCTTTCTTGGGTAGCAGTCTTTATTAAAGTGACCTTTCTTCCCTCAGAAGCAGCAATCTCTTTTGCCATTTGATTTCGACCTTGATTTTCCCCTCTTGTTACCATCATTGTTATCCCTTTGTTCTGACCTTCCTCGGACCATTATTCCTTCCCTGTTTGTTCTTCGTGACCTCTTAAAAGACTCCAACTCATGTTCTTTGGATCTTTATGCAACTTTCACTTCCTCAGTCGTGATTGTAGCCCTCGAGTACTTTAGCACATCTCTGAATTGAACATAAACTGGTAGTAGAGAGTTTAGCAAATATATGTCTTGGTATTCCTTATCTAATTTCACCTCATGGTTTTAAAGATCTGATAGCATCTTTTGAAACACATTCGGGTTGTCCTTGATAGTTTTTTTCCTCGTCCATCCTGAACCCTAACATCCTTTGCATCAGGTACATCCGGTTAGGCAATGAATGTTCTAGAAAAAAACTTTCCAAGGAGTCTCAAGATGCCATAAGTCATCTTTTCTTGAATGACTTTCCTCGGGATTTGGTCTGCCAGGCAAAGAACTATCAGATTCCTAACCTTTCTACTCCTCACCTTTCGAGAAGTCAGGTTTGAATCTTGAAGTTCAATTGTCTTTCCCTTCTTTTTTGTGGTCAAGATTGAACCTACTCCTGTCGATTGTCTAGTTTCAACAGTGGCCGTTGTGATCCTTTTCTGTACCACTGTTCTTGGGTTATCATCTTCTTCTTGCACCTATGACTTAAGATCATCATCGAGTGTTTCTCTGAGAACCATTATTTCAAGACCAATTTCCATTTTCTCCTTCCACAGCATGAAGTCTCCTTTCCCGTCGAATCTCTCTACATCTATCTTCTGTATTTGCATGACCTTCCTTTCCTCTTGTGACACCCGAACAGGTTCTTAATTTTGTAGTCAAGATTACCTTTCCCAATGAAGATCCTCCCTGGTCTCAATCAGTTTCACTTCAACTCAAGAATCTGATTATGCAATCTAATTCTTATCGGTAGAGTAATCTTCCTATTACCAAACATGGCTCTGATACCAATTGTAGCACTGTAAACTTCCTAGATTGAACACGAACACTTGTAAAGAATCCAGAAAGAATTGAAAGGATGAAGAAGATGAACGATGAGCGAGAAACAAGAAAAAACAAAGTACGAGAATAACTCAACATACGATGTTTACGAGTCCAGATTGAATGTTGCGTTTGTCCTACATCTCGGAAAAGCTGAATCTCATTGATCACACTAGATACAAGAAAACAAGCTCAGAAAACAATCAAAGACTATGTAATTCTTTACAATGGTGATCCATTGAAACTGCTGGAGAACCATCCTCTCGTCTGTTTCTATGTAAAGGATAATGAACCTTAACAACCTTCTAACGCGATGACGTTTATATCCTTCACCAAAACATTATTGTTTTCGATTTCATTTTTAAACACATCTTATAGGTTGGTCTATTTCCAGATGAGCGTCGGAGATTCTCCACCGACGGTGTTAATAGTCTTAATAGCCAAAGCCCATAGTTCAGAAGATTCTGTCAGCGGTTTACGAGTCAGAAATCAATGAATTGTTGGTGAAGGCTTTTGGATTGAGCCCTATTTATATTGATACATTGAAGAGAAGATACGATCCCGAGATGGGTAAATGAATTGGAACCATAATCCTTAAGCAGATTGCTTTCAAGATTTATGGAGCTATATCCATGCTTACTAATACTATAATTTTGTTCTAGTTTTGTTTTGTTTATGTTGAGGTTGTTGTGTCTTAGACAATCTGAGGATCCAAGTTTGTCTATTATCTAAATTATGTTAATTTTCATTCTTTGATTTGATATATTTCATGTTAAATCATTAAATATCTTATATATATTGTAAATTTATTACTTTGGTAAGACCAGGTGTTGACGTAGTTGACTTCCTCTGTTCTCTGGCCTATAGATGCATCCTCTTGCTCTATGTGTAGTCTTGCCATCATCTTGTAGATCTCAACAACTTGGTTCTTTATGTCTATCAAATCAGGGTTAGCAATACCTACTTCCTTTACATCAGCTTTGGATGGGAGATCACGGTTGTAATCTCCAACATTCTTGCCTCCTTCCCTTACCATGTTCTCGATCAGGGTCTCAAGTTGTTGGAAAGTGAGGTTGCTGATGGAGCCACCACCTGCAGCTACAATCATGAAGCGTGTGGTCTCTAGGAGTTCTTGCATGCAGCTGTTGATGATGTATTTATTCTTCATCCCATGTTGTGGACAAATGCGCTAATATCTATTGAATTGCTTTCATGCATCATGTAGACTCTCGGCCCTTTCTTAAAGGAACAAGTTGATTTGGCTCTTGGATAGCAACGTCCTATGATTTGGGAAGAACTATTGCATGAATAGTTGCTCTAGCTCGTTCCATGAGGTGATGGAAGCAGTGGACAGGTTGAACAACCAACTTTGGCTAGCACGTTCTATGCGGATAGGTATAGATAGGTCTTCGCGTGTGACTCTCGTGCCGAGTTTGGTAGTGCCGCAGAGCATCTTGAAGTCGGTAAGGTGTGCATTCGGGTCCTTATTCTCCATTCCTCTAAAAGAAGAAATGCGCAACATCTAGATGATAGTCAGTTGCAGCTCAACTTGGTTTGTCGTGGGACAGGCTATACACGATAGCAACTTGGTGTGCATTGGAGTTGTGTAAGCTCTGTAGGTTTCTTCGACAGCATCCATTTCAAGCTCAATAGTGTTGCTTTCTTTGCTGCTTGTTCTGGAGCTTGCGCTCTCAGTTGCTTCCTCCTCGGGACTGTGTGCTTCTGAATATGCTATCTCTGTCTTTTTCAATTTCAGATTGATGTTCTTTTAATCTCGGGATCGTATATGAATAGTTTTTCTGTGGAGGCTCCTGCAGAACTCGCCAATAAACCACCTTGACCGATAAATCGTCGAGCGCACATTGTGTCTTTAGGATTTGTGTTTAAGAGAATTCGTAGTTTTGATTTTTATATTGTGTTGAAAATGAACTATTCAACTAATTAAATACAGAATTTTCCAACGGGACATCTGTTGGAAATGCCAACGGATTCCCATTTCAAATTGTGTTCCTCAATCAACGAATGTCCATTAGAAATTGTGTTACCAATTCAACGGATAGCATAAATGTCTGCACGACTTATTTCCAACAGGCATATGTTAGAAAACATAGTCCCGTTGCAATGAGGGTACTAGGCAGAAGGTATGATACACCGGATGCCCGATGGAAACCAACATGGTTTCTTACCATGTACTAGGCGAAACGAATTTGTATCATCTATGCGACATGTCAGCTTCCCGTGCGTGCTCACTTTAGATAACATTCCATAGGCAGAGAAGTTGCTAATAGTCCACAACAAAACTGCTTTTAACGTGAAACTTTGCTTCGTACTTACGTCATAAGCAAAAATTTAATTGTTTCACAAATCTCGTTATTCATGAATTAAGAGCTACAATAATACATCGAAAATTTTCTTCGGATGTTTTGGTCTTGGAATTAGCAATGTCTCAAACATTACTTATCTTTTCAAACACATATCGAGGGGTAAATTATCTGGAGACAAAATCACTAGCCACAAAGAATATTGACTTTCGGTTTGTCCATATTGACTAAAACCAGTGATGCACGTACAAAGATAAACTATTCTCGTTTCATCCACAAACTTAAAAAATATTTCATTGAAATCCTTCCACGCCTTACCATCAGATGGATGTTTCATTATCCCTTCACCCGTCGAGTATTCTAAGTGTCTTCTCATTGCCAAAGCGGTTTTTTTATTCATATAACCTTCTCAACCTGTTTTCTACAAGCATATAGAACATATTTTTGTATGGTACCTAGTTTCGTGAAGATGTTTTTTTTGGATGAAAACTGCTTGCACCGTAAAAATTTACATTCCGATAGGTCTTTATCTTCTCCCTAAAACAACATGCAACTATTTCTACAAACATCAATTTTCTCATGTGGCATTCTCAAATATTTTAAAAAATTCTTTCTTTCATAATATGTCTCATGAACTTGATTATTTCTCGTTAAATATTCATGCATTTTGCAAAATGAATCCATACAAATTTCAGCTACAAAACCATGATAAACAAGATTGACCTTCACGACAACCTTCATGTATAGGTTGTTTTGCCGCATCCAATAGGTTGAAAAATCAGTGTGTCTCATTGTTTGACATCTCTTCATACGTTTACTCAACAACTCCAAGAAAAACATCTAACACCATTTCCACATATGGATTGATCGTCGACGTTTCACGATGAACCTCTTCATTTTTCTCATTGCTTGTGTTTCTTGCACACTATCTCTAACGCCACAATTTTCACCGTGAAATAATCAAATTTCGTAATTCTCTATGAAACACCTAATAAGGTTTTTACAATCAATTTTTTGACTTTGATACTTCATATTTTTGCATCTTTGCAGGGACATAACATTATCTCGTATTCTTGACATAAAGATTGCATCGACATAAAACTCATGAACTGCTCCAATCTGTGTAAGAATTATTGGTTAACTTCCTTGGTTACATGATATTTTTCCTATAAATTTACTCTTTTGATCTGTATATATCTTTATTTGAAGAAGACGAGATTGTTTGAAAATACATTTTGTGTTGATGGCTTGGTGGTAAACAGTTCGAGTTTGTTGTATAAATAATGAAAATTCCAATGGATGCCCATAGGAATACCAACGGATGCTCGTTGAATAAACCGTTTGATTATTCCAATAACTGCATTGAAATTCTAACCATTCCAACGAGCATCTGTTGAAATCCATTGTCAATTTTTGTTGGCCTTACACCGTATACATAAAAAAATTTCAACGGATGTTATATGTTGATCGTCCGTTGGAAATACCAATGGATTGCAACGGACTTCTGATCATTGATAATTTTCCAACAATTCGTTTAAAATAACAACTACATATGGATCCATTGATCCATTTGTTGACATTCATCTGTTTTTTGTAGTGGAAATTGCTAGGCAATTTTTAAAATCAATTCAAACATATATGCCATCCCGGAATAGCCATAGGACTAGGAGTGCCCACCATCACCTATAAGAGGTGGCTACACGTGTCATCACTCAAACACAATTAGAGATTAAAATAAATACATTTATTTTAAATTGTGAATGGTTCGAACCATATAGCTTAAGAGAACGTATAAAATTATAATCAAAACAAATACGAAATGTATAATAAACTTTATCGATACCTCATGCACTCGCCTTTAAGTCCGTTGTAATCTGATACTGTTGTTTAACCTCGTTGATATTTTCTTCGAAGTAACTTGTCCATTCACCTCAACCCACAAAAGGAGTGAGTACGAAGACGTATTGTCCCATTCTCGAATGTGTAACATAAAATAAACATTCAACACACTATAGATACATACATAACTCTACCAACCCGACTAAGTATCCTAAGTCTAAGACTAGTACCACACCGGATCATAACTCACAAAGTCCACACGACTATAGCTCGGGCATACGCTTGTAAAGTTCAGAGGATCCCAACATACTAAAGATCTCGCAAGGTCACAACATACCCCAGTCATCAATACAATACAACGGTCTGTCTCTCGAAAGGTTACCATAATCCCAACATGGTACGACGCTAGCAGATCCACGGATCTGACTAATTACAACACTCTGTCGCTCGAAAGATTACCATAACTCAAGAACATGATATGCCACTGGCAGATCCATTGATCTGACTAACTACTACATTTCGTCGCTCGAAAGGTTACCATAACCCAACACGGTATGATGCTGGAAGATCCACTCATATGACTAACTACAATGCTCCATCGCTTGAAAGGTTACCACAACCCCAACACAGTACAACATCAGCCCTGATTCAAGTGTCACGATACTAATATCTTCGACCTGATACTCTTCACGTGATAACTCTCGCCTACACGCTCGCAAATGCTTTCTTCCGGCGGTTCGAGTGTCTAAACACTCGATCGAGTACACTAGACAAGATGCTCACTCAACTCTATCATTGAACCTACAAAATCCACGTTCTTTAATCTTGACACCTAGTCGAGTGTCAATTTTCCAGATCATATCCAATCACTTTTAAATTCACCAAAACTAACTCATATATATGTCATCAATCATCATTCTTCAATTTTAGGCTTGATCCATTCTTCACTTATAACGTCTCAATTCTTTCTTAAAATTTTTACTATGATCATACCTCAATTTAAACAAAATAATTTCTACACAATCAACCACAAAACCAATTTTTTATGGGAAAAGATCATCATCTTAATTTTCCACGATAACTTGGCGATTCCTGATGATATCACTAACTACATTATAAATCAATGTTCTCCTATTATAGATCCATTCAATTTATCAATATCCATAATATAAATCTTCACATTGAGAAAATAATCACAAAATATGTTTAGAGATTTACCATATTCTCGATTAGAACTCACCCACGAAGAGAATATGACGATAAATTGGTGAATTTTCCTCCAATTTCTCTTTTCTATTCTTCTGCTTATTTTCTTTCTTGATTACCCAAATCATATATATTTATATATATAATTATTTTTGGGATCGGGCCTCACAATTCTCCCCCATTACAACTGAATCCGTCCTCGAATTTAACGCCTCTTATTATTCATTTGATGTTTGCATTTAATGTAATGAAGAACTATATTAATCCTCATCAAGAACTCTAGATGTTTGTGCATTATCTTCTCATTGGATTTCCATGTCGCTCCTTCCACGCGATAATGTTCCCACACGCCCTTTCTCATCGAAATCTTCTTACGCCTTAACTGTTTCATTTAGTAATCCACGATGTGTACTGGATGCTCTTTATAGGTTAAGTGTTTTTTCAAAGGTTTTGGTGGCTCTAGAAGTATTTTATCTGTTAATGATAAACTTCGACGCAAGCAAAATACATGAAACATTCCAAATATCCCTTCTAACTATGATGCTAACTCCAACTGATAGGTGACCAATCTAATCAATTTATTACCTTAATTGAACTTGTGAATCGTGGTTAGGGGTGGGCAAATTTCCTAAAAAACTCGTCCCCACCCGAAACCCATCCTAACCTATGAAAAATTATCCGACTCTGTGGGTTCAGATTCCGGTCCGGGTAACGAAATTTTATTACCCATGGGTTTGGGTTCGGGTTTCTAAATGTCTAAAACGAGTACCCGCGAATACCCGAAGATATTTATACAAAAATATTAAAATACCCATGTATATTAGATTATTATAAAATTACCATTAAAATTAGGGTTTCTTTGTATCCTCTTTTCAAACCATATTTGCCATTTAACCGAATTTCTTTCTTTCTCCTCTCCTTTCTCTCCATCATCTTCGAACACTCTCTTTGGACGATCGTCCATTTTCTCCGGCCATCTCTTTTCTGGCCGTCCATCCCTTTCCGTTCGTCCCTCTCTCTGTTCGTCCCTCTCTCCATCCATCTCCTCCTCCCTTCCATCGTGTGGTCGCTCCTCCTTCTCCCTCCATCGTGCAGCCACCTCTCGCCTACTTCTCGTGCGGCCGCTTCTCGTCTTCATCAAATCTTGCCTCCATATTGCCTCTATCGTTTCATCGCTTCATTCAGGTACCTTCACCGTTGTTTCCAGGATTATTTAGCTCCTATCTCCTTGACAATCGATCTACCAGTTATGCTTCTTCTTCTGTTGACGCGTTATCAAAGTTAAACAAATAACCTAAACTACCCGCAAGTTCGCGGTACGTGTGTAGTACTTCAGGTGTCGATCCCACAGGGACTACGCAACACAACCTAAACTCAAACTACGAATCAAACTTGCTAATGAATGAAATATGGTTTTGAGAATGAAATACTAAAAACAAATAAACAATCTAGTTCTTAAGAACGAGACAAACGTTTCAGGAAACTAGTTTCACCACAAGACCACCGAAACCAACAATTAACCTATCTATCATGCAATCCCAGTCAAGTTATCTAAGGCAGACGATCCTAATATGATATCTACCCTCTCTCGAGGCATAGACACGTGATCTATTCAAGTTATCCCTACTTTCGTGGTTGACACCTTGAACTAAACCCATAAGACCTGTGATTCATCCGTTTTACCCTCAACTGCTGCTACCTTACTTTTGTAGCCTAACCTCGGTTGTTCTAAACCTGATCTTCTAGGACTAGAATTCTCCTTTTGGTCCTTCTCCTAATCCCTAACACATGCATCTACTTGGCCTTCATAGATACAAGTCATTCAAGCACTCAGATAGAGAATAGATAAACGAAAACGGGAAGATGAATTCAAAGATAAATCAAAAGTGGTTCCGGGATAGCCATGAGCTAATCCCTTCTCCTAAAACAAAACAAACTACTCGCTCATGCGTCCGTAAACAATCATAAACGAAATAGAAGGTCTAAGGAACATGAAAACTAAACGAAACCGAAGTGTTGGGTTGATCTCCAATGCTCCTTGTAAGTCTCCTTCATAAGAACCTTCTTCTTCTCCCTACTCTCTCTGCTCGATCAAGAACTCAAAACTTCGTGAATGAGCCCGACCTCTCACTCCTATCTTCTTCTTTCCTTCCTCTTTTCTTTCCTTTTCTCCCTCTCTTTCCTTCTGGCCGTTTAGTTATTCCTTATGTTGCAGCAGCCACCGATTGTTTTCTTTTCATGAGTTTTCATTCTTGAATAAGTTGGGTGACGTTTCCATTAGTTTCTCCAGTGAAATATCACTTATTCCTCTTCGCTAAAGTCATTTTCCTTATTTTATAAGTCCCCAACAAACTCCCATTTGTTTTAAGTCAAAATAACTTATTTGGAGTTGCAGGTGACAGACGCGACCCGCGCGGGTAGGGTAAGTGACCCGCTCGGGTACGACGCGGAAGGTCTCGCGGGATCGCGATGAGAAAAGAGGCAGCCCGCTTGGGCTGAAGTGCTGCCCGCTCGGGCTCATGTGCTGCCTGCTCGGGCTCAAGTGCTGCCCGCTCGGGCTGAGGCCCCGGGCTTGGTATTTCTCGCCCAACTCGTGCTCAATTCGCTGGACAAAATCACCGTAACAAATGCCCGCTCGAGCTAGGGAGTTACCCGTGCGAGTAGTGGCTATTCCTTGCTGTTTCTCATTCCGTTTGTCCCATGATGATTCTCGATGTTGGTACTTTGTCTCGTGCACGTCCTTTAGCTCCGAAATGAATCGAATACGCATAAAAACCTGTAAGAACATGAAAACACGAAAACAAGTAAAACGGATACGGAATCATACGTAAAGCATCGCATCTATATCATAAACATCTCTAAAATCGTGCAAGAAATATGTATGAAAACGAGATGATCAAAATCCCCCAGACTTGAATGTTTGCTTGTCTTTAAGCAAATGTAAGCGTGGAACACGTGGGTATACAAAATACAAGAATTCCCCCTTCTCCTAGAAATACCGCTAAAGCGAACCTAACCGATCAACTAGCGTGTCGAGAGTAAATTCGGCCTAATTAAGTTTTCAGTCTTCATCCTAGGTTCACCAAGGCTACCCATGAGAAAGTAAATCAAAGGAAAACTAAACAAGCCACCGTAACTCTCTCCACCAAACAAGACTTCAGACAATGCTAAACCTAGAACAACCGAGGATACTTGTTTCTTTTCCGAGCTTCTTTCTTTATTTCTTTATTTCTTTTTCTTTCTCTTTTTTTTTCTTTTTATTTTCTTTTTATGCCCTCTTTTTCTTTTCTTTTTTTTTTCTTTTTCTTCGCATACACACTAGGCTTTTAGGACGTCGGATTTGAAGGGATCCAGCCTCTACTTAGACCTAGACTACGGATCGTCTACACGAAGTATGGCCATCTGGATAGAGAAAATAAATGATAAACTAGCCTAGCAACCTCATCTAAACCCCCCACAAGCAACACTAGGATTCCCAAACAACTACGACCTATTGTTTTTCAGCCGACTAATAAGCCTAACGCTTAGGGAAAACCTAGCTCAAACATGAAAAATCTCACGGAAAAGGTCAACTTCTTAAGCATCCTAGGTTTAATGTTTATCTCAAAACGTGGCACCGGACAAGTGCCTGGGACGACTCTGACTCGAGAAAGCAAAAACAAACTAAAAACTACAAAATCAAAGAGAAAATGAAACGAAATCACCTGACAAACGTGAGCTGCCCAGACTTGAATTGAACGGCGTCCTCGACGTGAAGCTCCGATGGAGGGTAAGGGAAGTGATGCACGTTTGTGGTCGTGTTTTTGTGTTTTTCTATTTTTTTAACGAAAACGAATAACCGAGTCTCAAACTAAAAACTAAGAAAAATAAAAGGAAACAGCTGGGTTGCCTCCTAAAAAGCGCTTATTTAACGTCTTTAGGCTTTAACATCTCCATTCCTCATGCGTGCGCGACGGGTGGATCGGAAAGCGAAATGGAGTTTCCACTTTCAACCGGTTGAGCGGCTTGGTAGAGCTTTAGCAGCTGTCCATTAGCTTTGAATGTTCCACTCGAGTCGCTCCACAGATCCACTTCTCCATGTGTGAAGACTTCTCGTACCTGAAAAGGACCAGACCAACGGGACGGTAGTGTGCCCTAGAAAAGCATAGGACGAGAATTGAAAAATAGAACTAAATCACCTGATTGGAAATCACGAGGTAGGATCTTCTTGTCGTGCCATCCTTTAGTCACTGCTTCTTTCTTTGGCACGTCATGCACAGGATTCACTCGTTTGCTGCCCGAGGTTGGATTAATGATACCTGCATTGAAAAGTTTTATGACGTCCTTCTCCATTACCTCTTGCAAGTGGGGTGCAGCCTCCTTTGAGTTTCGGTGGAAGGTTCGTGGCTATCTTCCGTATAATTTCCGTGCATACACATCGAAGAGCTGACTCTCCTACGTTTGTTTACACGTGTGGGTGACTTTCTCTTCTCATCTGCACTCATGTTAGCATTCATAATAGCAGGGTATGTTTTATTGGATTGAACATACTCATACCGAAAAGAAAACGGCGTTGGCTCGGGCTCAAGTTTGGACTTCTTCTCCGCTGCAAAACCAGCATGTGTTTCGTGTGGTATCTCCTCATATGGAGCGTCTCCTAGTGCTTCAATAGCACTCATGAATTTCATGTACATCCCACCTCCTTCGTCCGTAAATCCTGCATTATTCCAAACTCGTGTTAAATATCGTACAAGAGGATCAGATGCACTTACTTGATCTTGCGTGTCTTTTGCTAACTCGTCCAGCGAACCAACTCTAAGGCAAGACTCCTTGGATAAGGGTTCATTCATGGGGCTGGAAAGGTTGAATTCGATCGTCTCATCTCCGACACGTAAGGAAAGCTTCCCTTGTTGTACGTCTATCAAGGCACCTGCAGTAGCTAAGAACGGTTTACCAAGAATAATAGGTGTCCTGGCATCTTCCTTTATTTCAAGTACAACAAAATCAGTGGGAATGCAAAGCTTACCTACCATGGTGGGAACGTTTTCAACAATTCCCAATGGATATCTCACCGAACGATCCGCGAGGCGCAGACACATCTTTGTAGGTATGAGATTCCCGAAGTCCGTCCGCTTGAAAACCGAGTGTAGCATGATACTCACGCTTGCTCCTCCTAAATCACACAAAGCATTTTCAATATCGAGATTACCTATTGTGCATGGAATGGAGAAGCTTCTGGGGTCCTTCAACTTCGGTGGCAGCTTGTTCTGAATGACAGCGCTACATTCTTCGGTGAGTGCCACCGTCTCATTCTCTTCGATATGCTTCTCTTTGGAAAGGACCTCTTTGATGAGTTTGGCGTGATTAGGCATCTTTTGGAGGGCCTCCACGAATGGGATGTTGATGTCAAGCTTCTTGAGACCCTCTACAAATCTGCCCACTCGTTCTTCATTCTTACCGCTCACCAACCGTTGAGGAAACGTATAGGAGGTTTGTATGCCGGTGGAGCAACGTATGGTTTGTCTAAATCTGGTTCGACTCCTTCCATAATTGCAACCTTACCTTTGACTCTTTTCATGGACGTACCAGCAGCATGCTCTCGCTCTTTCGAGGGCGAATGCTCGACCACATCACCGCTGCACACAGAAATAGCATTCACGTACTCTCTCGGGTTCAATTCGGGTTTACCTGGGAGCTGACCGGGATTTCGAGAGAATGAGACAGCTTGCTGTGCTACGGAGTTATCTAAACTCTTCACATGGTTGCTCAAGGATTCCATCTGAGTTTTGAGCTCGTTGATCGCTGTCCCCACATCTGCATTGAATTATGTTTGAGTCGATGTTTGTTGCCTTTGCTCCTTAATAAATTCGAGCAGCACCGCCTCAAGGTTGGACGGAGGTGCTTGAGGATCTTGCGAAACTTGATGAGTATGCTTAACTTGCTGGTTATTTTGCTGGTATGGTTGTTGTGATTGCTGAAATCCCGAATACTTCATCGGTTGTGTCGTTCGGTATGACAAGTTCGAGCGATTCCTCCAATTCGGGTTGTAGGTATTCCCGAATTGCGTGTTTCTTTGCTGCTGGGCGTAATTCATATGTTCCACATTCTCTTGCAGCGTGCATTGATAAGCCATGTGTTATGTATTCTCCACAATTTACGCAGTACATGGCGTTCGCTGCATTACCCGTCGCTCTGTTCTGATTCGACTCATATAGGCGACGAGTGTTGTTAGGCATACCTCTCGGTGTTGACCACATGATGTGGTTCATGACAAGGTTATCGATCACCTCGTATGCCTCCTCGACACTCAGATCCATAAATGATCCTCTGGCAGCGTTATCCAACGTCGTTCGGTGTTCATCTGAAATTATGTTGTAGAAGGTTTGGATAACGTACCATTGCTCAAGACCATGGTGTGGACACAACTGTAGAAGATCCTTAAATCTGCCCCATGCCTCAAACAAAGTCTCTCCATCTCTGCATCTAACGTTGTGATTCCCCCCCCTCATCTGAATCGTCTTGCTCGGAGGAAAGAAGCGTGATAAGAACAGTGTGCAGAGCTGATCCCAAGTCGTGATTGAACCAGCGGGAAGAAAATGCAGACATGTTTTTGCTTGTCCCCCAATTGACAAGGGGAAGAGACGCAGTAAGATCGCATCCTCTGAGACTCCGTGTATCTTGAATGTACCGGAAAGCTCAAGGAAGTCTCTGAGATGCTGATGGGGATCCTCGTGATTTCCACCCATGAATTGCTTCTGATAAAGCATGTTGATCATCGCCGGCTTAATCTCAAACTGTTCTCTCGCAACAGCAGGCATCCTTTTGGTTGTTTGTACGTTGTTCATGTTCGGCACCACGTAATCTCTGAGGTGACGTGGTGGAGGATTCTGTGGTTCTCACGGTTGAGGCACGAGTTGTTGTTGCTGCATATGCCCCAAATTACCGATAGGTAATTGAGGCTGTCCATGGCCATTCTGATTATCCATCTCTCGTTGATCTGACGGCTTTGCGAAGGACAAATAAAGACGAATTACGTAGAAAGAACGAAAGAAGAGAAAACAAAAACAAAAAACAAAACAAGAAATACTCTAGGCTCGAATCTAAGACGTGTTGACAATAGTCCCCGGCAACGGCGCCAAAAATTTGATGCGTTATCAAAGTTAAACAAATAACCTAAACTACCCGCAAGTGCACGGCACATGTGTAGTACTTCAGGTGTCGATCCCACAGGGACTACGCAACACAACCTAAACTCAAACTACGAATCAAACTTGCTAACGAAAGAAATATGGTTTTGAGAATGAAATACTAAAAACAAATAAACCTACTTTCGCGGCCTAACCTCGGTTGTTCTAAACCTGATCTTCTAGGACTATAATTCTCCTTCCGATCTTTCTCCTAATCCCTAACACATGCATCTACTTGGCCTTCGTAGATACAAGTCATTCAAGCACTCAGATAGAGAATAGATAAACAAAAATGGGAAGATGCATTCAAAGATAAATCAAAAGTGGTCCCGGGATAGCCATGGGCTAATCCTTTCTCTTAGAACAAAACAAACTACTCGCTCATGCATCCGTAAACAATCATAAACGAAATAGAAGGTCTAAGGAACATGAAAACCAAACGAAACCGAAGTGTTGGGTTGATCTCCAATGCTCCTTGTAAGTCTCCTTCGTAAGAACCTTCTTCTTCTCCCTACTCTCTCTGCTCGATCAAGAACTGAAAACATCGTGAATGAGCCCGACCTCTCACTCCTATCCTCTTCTTTCCTTCCTCTTTTCTTTCCTTTTCTCCCTCTCTTTCCTTCTGGACGTTCAGTTATTCCTTATGTTGCAGCAGCCACCGATTGTTTTCATTTCATGGGTTTCCATTCTTGAATAAGTTGGGTGACGTTTCCATTAGTTTCTCCAGAGAAATATTGAAAGTTATATGCCTGTTATGTAATATTTGGATAGTCTCGGGTTAAAAGTGTAATTATGAAAAGCTAATAATTCTATTTAAGAAACGAAAACTAGGTTTTCGATATAAGATTTCAGAATCACAAAACCCTAGTAGCCGTCAAAATTAAAATTACGAAGAACGAAATAGTTTTCGTTCATCGAGAATTCCGCATCAAACGTTGAAGGCAGAATCCGATCTCGGCGTGGGTAGAGGACTAGGACTTGTACTATCAAGTCTATCATTCGATTGTTACAGATTCAACGTTACAGGTACGAAATTGTTTCTATATTTGTTTATCGTTGAAAACCCCGAAAAACTAATCTGAATATGACTAGATCTAAACAATTCGGGTTGATAAAACATGCTTCCGCACCCAAATCAACCCAACAGTGGTATCAGAGCGTCTGGTCGTCTGTTTAGATTAGTTTTTTGAAATTTTTTGGTGAAAAACGAATCGGAAAATTAAAAAAAATCGCGCGCGGCGCGCGCGCAAAGAACAAAACGTGCACTGCTGAAATCGGAGCCGGCCGCACGATGGTCCACGACGGTCGACCGCGAAGGGTCGGTCCATCCCAGGGAATCCTCTGCGGCACCGCCGGGACCGGCACGGCAAAGGAGAGGCGGAAAGCGGCGGTTTTCGTGACTCCACACCGCTGTCGAGTTGCGCGAGGAAAGAGAAAGGGTCGAGCGGGCTAGGGGCGGGCGGACCGTAGCGTGCGCCGCGTCTGACGTCGTGGGTCTCCGGGCGAAGGGCGGCGCATGAGCGGGCGAACGTGACGGTGCCGGCGAAGGTCGTGGCAAAGGGCGGCGAAGGGCGAGGAGGCGAAGATCGACGCGATGGGGATTTCTAAAAATTCTCACCGCTTCGGCGAGCGACACCGGCGACCCAGGGTCGGTGGGACGGCGCCTCGGTGCGCCCTCGCCGACGGCTCTTCACGCCTGGCACCGGCGACCGGAAAGGGGGGGCCGCGGTGGCAAAGGGGGCGGCGGCTAGGGTTTCCTAACCCTAACCCCAATCCCTTACCCTAACCCTACCCTAATCCTAACCCTAACCCTAACCTTAATTAAAAAAAAATTGTAAATTAAAATTATTGAATTTTAATTTAAGATTATTGAATCTTAATTTAAAATTAATAATTAAGTTATAAGACGATAAATAGTTTATCGTTACGTTTTTCCTTCACCGTAGACGTTTTGAATAAATTCTCGTTTACATGGTACGGCCTGACTACCAGGAGGCATGTAGTTCGAGAATTCGATTCATACGCCTATGA
>CM071876.1:9442369-9453388 GCA_036759665.1 Gynandropsis gynandra
TTATGCAAACTCTCGATACCCATGGTGCTTAGCTATAAGTTTATTTCACCGATTTAGTTTAGTTTAGTTCAATCACAATTCCATCTTTAGTCACCTTACACGTCTATTTCATTAGTTTAATAGCTTATAAGTCGCATCAATTCCTTGTGTTCGACCCTAGTTACTACACGATCCGTATTCTTGCGGAAGCGTTAGTCTAGGTTTTATTACTTGAGCTTAACGCACATCACACACGCCTTCTTTCGAAGGTTCAAGTGTGAAATCACTTGATCGAGTACACTAGACAAGATGCTCACTCGACTCTATCACCGAATCTAGAATATCCAGGTTCTCTGATCTTGAAACCTGATCAAGCGTTAATTTTCTATATAATATCCAACCACTTTTAATTTCACCGAAACCAACTCATATATATAACATCAATCATCATTCAACGATTTTAAGCTTGGTCCATTCTTCACTTATAACGTCTCAATTTCTTATTATGAATTTCTTAAAAATTTTAGTGTGATCATACCTCAATTTATATGTAAGGATTTCTACATAATCAACCACAAAACCAAATTCTTTTATGAGGAAAGATCATCACCTTAATTTTCCAAGATAACTTGACGATTCCTGATGATATCACAAACAACATCACAAATCGATTTTCTCTTATTATAGATCCATTCAATTTATCAATATATATATATATATATATTACAAATCTTCAAATTGAGAAAATAATCACAAAAATATTTTTAGAGATTTACCATAATCCTGATTAGAACTCACCCACGAAGAGGATATGATGAGAAATTGATGAATTTTCCTATGATTTTTCTTTTCGTTCCTTCTTTTTTTCTTCTCTCCTTTTATTTTCTTTTTTTTCTTCTTCTCTCGGCCGACAACCGTTCTTTTCCTTATTTTCTTTCTTAATTACCCAAATCATATATATATATATATATATACAATTTTTTGCTTGAGTCTCGTTGATAAATTTTCCAGTTATCATTTTGTTTTAGTATTTATGATTTGTGTTTGAGAACTTGTTGTTTTGGTTTTGAGATTGCGTTGAAAATGAACTGTTTAACGAATTAAATATAACATTTCCAACGACAACTATTGGAAATGCCAACATCTGTCCGTTGGAAAATGTGTCCAATCAACGAAAGTCATTTATTGACATGACTGTTGATTTTCCAATGGTCATCCATTGGAAATCCTAACGGATGTCCGTTGGAAATTGGGTTTCCGAGGCAACGAATACCATATATTGACATACACACATATAAAATTAAAAGATCGATTGTCATCGTTTTGTATCTTTCGAAAGGTAATAGCTCTTGGCAATTTAATAATATATATGTGCGGACGTGATTATACTCCTTTGGTGTTAGCCAATATTTCTAGGATTTCTCTCTCGTATGTCCATTTGGTGTAAAGATCTCAGGAATTTTACAAAATTGATGATTATATTGATATAGATAGTTTGTGCAATCTTCTTCTAATATTCTCTGTTTCGTAGGAATATGAGACTCGAAATAAAATAGGCTGAAATATGTGGTTTCTTCTAACAAGTATTGTTTAACAATAGATCTTTCAACCACTGCTTTGTTTTTTTACTTTTTCTTTAGATGAAAAAAAAACCTTTCGAATGTATACATCAACATGAATTGAATCGGCCACCGAGTATTGTCTTGTTTGGTAAATGTATTGGCAAATGTTCCATGAATCGAACAAGTAAGGCGAAAAAACTCTTTCCAAAGAGCATAATATTTCAGAGATATTGTTTTTCAATAACTCCAAGTCATCTCTTTTTAAATTTCTTGAATATATATCTCTGAAAATATGCTAATTTCGTATAACACGTCGTGAACATTCTGTGGTAATAGTTCAGCAGCAATTGGAATGATTCGTTGCATGAAAACGTGATAATCGTGATTTTTCAACCCAATGAATCTTAAACGTATAATATCCACACACTGAGCAATGTTCGATGCATATCCATCTAGAAATTTATCCTTTCTTTTTAACCACCTCAATAATGTCATTTTCGTTAGTCCAAACAATTTGAATATTGGAATAGATTCCATTCTATCGCATAATTTCAATCCAGGTCTTCGACATATTGTCTTCACCTTGGCCTTGTGGTTTTTAGTTGAAGGGTTTTGCTGATGCCAATTGGGCATCTTCTCTAGATTCTCTATGGTCAATTTTTGGGTATTATATTTTTTAGACTTTTTGATTTCTCGAAGATCAAAGAAACATGCAACGATTTATCGTAGTAACGTAGTACTTGGAAATTGGTTTGGTTATCTTATTTTTTAAAGAATTGTCTTTTCCTATTAATTCAAATACTTTTTATTTTGTGATAGCACCGCTGCTCTTTAGGACTGGGCAAATAATCGAAGTATTCGTATCCGATTCGTATTTGATTCGTATTCGAACTGAAAATTCAAATATCCGCTGACACAAATACAAATATTAAAAATCAGATATTCCACAAATACAAATACAAATAGTAGACTCAATTATCTGAACTATTCGTATCCGTAAGTATTAAATAGATACTTTAGTTAATATATAGATACATATATAACAAAATTGATTTTAATGATCAAATTGGAAATAAAAACATTATTAATCTTATTTAAACAATTATATAAATATATACATAAAAATATGCAATATATTTATGATTGGAGGACTAAAATCAAATACTTTAAAATAACTAATATTGTTGAAGATTTAATTTATACTTAAGATTGGTTCTAATCCAAATGGGTTGGATAATGTTATAGAGACATTACAATATATGATAAAATATAGAACTCACTAAATATATAACTTTTTGCGAATTTTATTTTAGTGTATAATCTAACCATTTGTTTCATTGTTTTAGGAGAATTGACGATATTCGTAGAATCATCCACGAAACTAAATTTAAATGACTGATGTGGAGATGAATGTGACGATTTGGTTTGTTTTATTTATATTATGGATCTTTGTATCTGTTTACGATTTGAATTTTAGTTTTAGATTATATTTGATGATTATTGGGTTTTTTATGAAAATTTATATATATATATATATTTTATATGCTTAAAAATTTTAGGTTCAGATATAAATATCCGTGTATCCGACAAATATTTGTATTTATAAATATCCGAATTTACAAATACAAATACAAATGATAAATTTAGATATTTACCGAATATATATATAAATACAAATAATTAGATATTCATAAATATTCGTTATTTGTTCAATCCTATTCCTTTTTCTATTGTTGCTGATACGGATTGACCAAACAGAGCTTTTCTTTGCGACGTCTGACCTAGTCGTTTCTTTGAACCACTCGGTTTAGGAGATTTCGTGGAAAACCCGACCGGTGTTGATTAGTAGGACTTGGTTAGCCGATTCGGTCCAATCACAGTCTAACCCTTCATAATATCAGTAGTCGTCGCTAGTCGTTTATTTCTCGTTCATAGGTAATCTCTCTCTGTCGCCATCATAACCTACTAACTGGTTTCGTTGTCGGTGATTTTTCCGGTGTTACCGTTGTTTCTCGAGCCGGGTCGGAGTCTGACCTGTTCCGAAGTTTGAACTGCGTTGAAGCTCACTTCTGAAAACTCTAATCGGTCAAGCAAGTTCCACAATTTGGAGCTCTAAAGGTAATCAATTTTGTCCCGTGGTTTTTCATTTTTGCTGTTCCACTGTGGTTTTGTGCTGTATTCATTGATGTGATTTCTGGGTTGTTTGGATGTCTATTTTTTTTTTTTTGTAATAGAGAACACAGAAAATAAGCTTTGTGACAGAAGTTTAGGTACTTTTGGAACAGATTTTGGTAAAAAAAAATGAAGTTTTGGGTTAAATGCAGATTGTAGAGATGCCTCGAAGGCCGACAGGACGTAGGAGATTAAAAAAGCGTTCACCTTTAGCATTTTCACCATTTATGCGTTCACTAGCATTAGCTTCAATGGCTAGGTCTAAATTGCCCCATCCTAATGCTTCTAAGAGTTCTGAAAAGAAGCCCCTTGGTAAGCGGCCTTAACTGGCAAATTGTCCGCCATTGAAGTGGGCTTCATGACTACTATTTACTCACAGTCTCTTCTAATTTGCAGAAAAAGAGTTTCCAAATTCGCCTAAAACAATGAAGAATGAACATTTGTCAGAGTCTGATGAAGAAGATTTTCAGGTAAGCTATTGCTGGTAGTAATTTGGCTCTAGCCACACAAAGATGATTTCACATTGTTGATTTCACCAGTTTTTTTGTCATCTCCTCATTTTAAATTCATTCTTGCTTCTCTTTTTTTTTGCTTGTGAACCTAGAAGGGAGTTGTCCAAGCGGATTTTGAGTTTTTTGACCCGAAACCTCAAGACTTTCATGGAGTTAAGATCCTCCTGCAAAACTATCTTGATGATAAGGAATGGGATTTGAGCGGTTTTGTTGATATAATATTAGAACAAACAACGGTTGGAACAGTGGTCAAAGTAGCAGATGACGAAGATGAGGGGCTGTTTGCCGTGGTCACTGCCCTTAATTTGGCTAGATATAAGGCAAGTGACATGGGGTTTGACATTGACTTTATAAGTCTTAAGATGAACATCTTAGTTATATGTTTTCTTTGATATATGATTTGGTTGATCTTTGACTTAATATCTGCATTGCCAGGATAACAAATGTGTGACTGAAGTAAAGGACTATCTTCTCAACGTTTGTGTAGAGAAGAATATAATGACTGATCTAAAACTGTTCTTAGAGGAAAAGTCACAACATGTTGGTTTGTTAGTCTCTCAAAGAGTGACGAATCTTCCTCCACAACTCTTGCCTCCACTATACGATGGCTTATTTGATGAAATCTCATGGGCTACTGAAGATGAGGTTAGATCATTAAAAATGTACTTTAGATGGATAGCTTCTTATGTTATGATTCACAAGTCCCACGTGGGTTGAAATAGTCTTTAATGTGGACTTTATAAGGACTCATAGGCATCCTCTCCTATAAGCTAGTATTTGGGATGAGTTATAGTTCTTATCAAGTGATATTAGAGCAGTTTTGATCCTTGGGCGAATAGCGTCGTAGACGTCAGCTCTTTAAAGGGGACAGTATTTTTATGATTCACAAGCCAAATTGGGAGTCCCACATGGATTGAGATAGACTCTAATGAGGTCTTTATAAGGAAATTTAGGCGCCCTCTCCCATAAATTAGTTTTAGGATGAGTTTTTACTTAAATTGTTCTTATCAAGGTGATGTAAGACACACTTAATCAAATGTATTCTGTTTTTTGTATGAAGCCAACAGAAGATCTCCAGAAATCTTTCTGCTTCAAGTCATATCTTATGGTGACCAGAATTTACAAGGTATAGTTTTGTTTTGGCAAGACAGTTTTTCGTTTTTTGAATATATTGGTTCGAATTAACATGTAATATGCTGTTTTGTTTATAGTTGAAAAAAACCGATAAGAGAAAGAGGTCTCGTGATGAAGACGATGAGGAAACAATATTCCTGAAGCCCGAAGATGAAATCTTTCTCGAGGTACCAATCTTTTTGCAACGATCTTTTCCGCTTCTTTCTTTTTCGTTTCTTCTCAACATTATCGAATAAACCCCGTTTCAGCTTAGCTCGTGGTCCTTCACATTCCCTTTGCGTCAGCTCATTACTTCTCAGGAGGCAAGTTTTCATTTCGAGTTATATTAGTTCTTTCAGTTGATTCTAACCCATTGAAAACCGGTCTAGGATTTATCGTTCTTCGTATCATTTATGATTCTTGCAGCTGAAAAATTATCGGTTGACGGGTTTAGTGATGGCAGTAGAGGCAAACAAGATCTCAGAATTCAGACAAAAGTTGAAGTCTCTCGTCGACGGACAGTGCTAGTTCATCTGTTAACGATTCAACGAGACAAGACATTGCTGGTCTATGCAAACCAAATTTTGATGAGTATTTATATATTAATATCTTTTAATTTTTGTTAAACTTTTTTGGACAAACACCTCTTAAGTTGGCTTTTGTTCTATTTCTCTTACAAATTTGATTTGTTTAATTGTTTAACATCTACAATATGTCAAACAGAATGTCAGAGCTTCTTCCTTTCATCACCTCATCAACATTTAAGTATTTTTTATTTTAAAGTTTTATTTATAAATGTAAAAAAAAATAAAATAGAATTTCCTCTTTACGTCACCTCATCAACATTTAAATATTTTTTTATTTTAAAGTTTTATTTATAATTTAATTAAACATTTCAACAATTATCTCTATTACTATTAGTCTTCATTACAATTAAGACAAACCTACCTTTTTAATTTTATTAATTTAAATTAATTCAATATAAATTTTATGCATTAAAAATTTATTAACAATTATATTCATTTTATTAATTATAGTATATATACAGTTTGTTAATTAATTTATTGTTTATTTTTAAATGGAATATATTAAATATTTTTTAAATTTTACAATATTAATAAAATACAATAAAATAATAATATCCATAACAATCTAAATACAAAAAAATATTCTAAATAATTTATATAAATTATATAAACGTGAATTTGTAACTTTGCAATATCAATAATTCATTAATAGTTTAAATTGTATAACAACTATAATTAATTAAAATAAATCAAATTAAATTAAAATTTATTAAATATTTTTTAATTTTGCAATATTAATACCATTAAGACATAAAATACAATGCAATAATAATATCCATAACAATTATTTAAATACAAAAAAATATTCTAAATAATTTATATAAATTATATAAACGTGAATTTGTAACTTTGCAATATCAATAATTCATTAATAGTTTAAATTGTATAACAACTATAATTAATTAAAATAAATCAAATAAAATTAAAATTTATTAAATATTTTTTAATTTTGCAATATTAATACCATTAAGACATAAAATACAATACAATAATAATATCCCATAACAATTATCTAAATACAAAAAATATTCTAAATAATTTATATAAATTATATAAATGTGAATTTGTATTTTAATTAAATGATTATAAATACATGAATAACTGTTAAAAAAAAATTCCACTTTTCCACCGTTTCATCTTCCAACCCATTTTCCTTCTTTTATGTCACGAACTCCCCTTTCATCTTGCACCCTTTCATCTTCCAACTGAAAAATACAAGATAAAGCAAATCACAGAACATGGAGCTTGACCACACCAGAAAATTACCTTCTTCGGTTGCCATAGCAGTCGTCTTCGTCGTCGTCACCTCTTTCCTCCATCGCATCGATCAACAAAGTTACAGAATTCTTTCATTCAAATTTGATCGAATCGGTCTCTTTTCTTCCTAATCTTGACCCTCAGGTGGACCATGGAAATGTGGATCAAGCTCGGCCCTCTCACCGTCTATCGCCACCGTCTATCTGTCATCTTCACTCCCTTTCACCTTAAAACCCTCCATCAATGCAACCTTTCCTTCGACACTCCTCGCAACGTGCTCTTCTTCTTCTCGAACTCCATCACATTGGCAGATTTGGCCAGCGATTTCTCATGACAAATGTCTACATAATTTTTTTTCCATCGGCTGTTCTAGCAGTCCATCTCTGCTTCGGACGAAACGAACACGGGCAAGTGTCTATCTTTACTTTTATTTGATTGATAATTTTTGTGTTGCTATTTTTTTCGATCCCATAAGGATATTGAGGGAGAGTGATCTATTGTGTCGTTTTTATCCTTTCCTTTTTGTGTAATTTTATCATACAGAGGATTCATCCTCAAAATGCAGGGCAAGACATATCTCATTTGTTCTCCTAGGTCTGCATCAGTATGGCATTTCTATTTGATACGAAGAACAATGGATTAGGCGATGCGGCAACGGCTCGCAGCCACGGAGAATCACCTTCTAGGCAACGCTCCAATCATCAGGAAATCTATCGAAAACCTTATATGCCATATACTGTGACAGCAAATCCGCCGACTTTCCGCAGGAATGTCCAACGAAAGACACCATTTTTGTGATCCCAGTTCGACAATCTTTTCCCAAAGGGAGCTGATGATGTTGTAGGTACAATTTGAGCTCTTAGGCGATATTGGGTCGGGATATATCGATGGATTTGTAACCCATGAGCTATTTCTCCATCTAGGCAAGCTTACACTACAAAGAATCGATCTCACGGAGGATAAGCGAGAGATGCTGAGAAACGAGCGAAATGTTGGAGTTGTGGAGGTCCAACGGCGCGTGGTATTGGGAGTGAGAGGAGAAGGCGTAAAGTGTGAAGAGGTTGGTCTTGACGATTGAGAACAACATGAGGAGGTTGACGACCGGCGCGTGGGATTGAGAACAAATAGATTTTTCTTTCTTTAGCTCATTGTTGTCGTCTTTCAATTATTAATTGAAACAAAGGTTTATATTTGTTTTTGTTGTGTGTCCTTTTAGTGTGAAACTAGATTGTCTTTATTTTCATTTTTTTAAACGGTTTACTAAATGTTAATACCTTAAAGAAATGCTTTACTACTCTTTTATGTAATAATTATATATTTATATATATTAGCTTATGTATAACACATCAAATTTTATTCATTAATATATAATAATATATTATATATGTGTATCGGTTATTTATTTATTTAAGTTATAATATCATTTAATACACTTCAGTTTTAACCATTTTTTTATTTTTATTTCGTACATATTTTTCGTTACACTAGATTGTATAAAAAAATTCCTTTAATTTTTTTATTGATGGAAAAATTAAATACTATAATTTTTAATTATTTTATAATAATATTCAAATATATTAACTAATTTTAATTAATTGATATATAAAATATATCATCACTATCGATATCATATATCAATGATATAACAATCTATTTATTATAATAAAATTGTATTTCTATAATACCAAATTAATAAAAGCCTGTGCATCGCACGGGTTCACTTTCTAGTATAATCAAATAAAGTTTCAAAGGGTTTATAAATTTAGAAATGATTGTTTTAGTTTGTTTTGTGGATTTACGTGTTCTCGAATTCTTTCAAAAATATTAAAAGTTTTTCAAATCATCGAAGTCCAAAATATTAAAAGTTATTCGATTGAGTCTTTTCCAATTTCATTATTTTAATACAATTCAATATAAGATTAGAACAACCAAATTCTAACATTGGCATATTTTGAAGAAGCCGATAAGAGAATTATATATATATATATATATATATATATATATGAACATGTTATCTTCACTTTACCACTTTAATCCTATTCCCTGAACTTTTCTACTTGTCCTATTCTCCCTAAACTATCATTATTCATCCTATTTTTCCCTGAATTTTAAAAATTCATCATATTCCCCCTATTAACTTTCTATTAATTTTTCTGTTAAATATTTTTAAAACAGTCTATTCCCCCAAACTATATGATTTCCAGCCTATTCCCCCCGAACTCTATGAATTCCACCCTATTCCCTCCCGAACTATATAAATTCAAGCCTATTCCTCCCAAACTATATAAATTATGGCTTATTTCCCCCCGAACTATATAACTTATAGCATATTCCCCCATGAACTATATAAACTCTAACCTATTCCCCGAACTATATGATTTCTCTAAAAGTAATATATTTTCTTTAATTTTAATGTATTACTAAATTTTTTATATTACAAAATATTAAAATAAAAAATACTTTAAATTCTAACGATTATAAAAAATTCTATATAATTTCTCTAATAATAACATAATTTTAACATAACCATATTTCACCCAATATTAACTCACCGAATTTCAACTCGATTTAATCGAATTTTCACTTTATTTCACTCAAATTTAACACGTTTTCACCCAATGTTGACCCAATTTCACCCAATTTTTATCCGATTTCACCGAATTTCAACCCGGTTCTAACCGAATTTTCACTCTATTTCACTCAAATTTAACACGATTTCACCAAATTTTGACCCAATTTCACCCAATTTTTACTCGATTTCACCGAATTTCAACCCGATTTAACCGAATTTTAACTCTATTTCACTCATATTTAATCCGATTTCACCCAATTTCAAAAAATTTAATTCGATTCCACCTATTTTTACTCGATTTCACCGAATTTCAACCCGATTTAACATAATTTTAACTCTATTTCACTCGTATTTAATCCGATTTCACCCAATTTCGCCAAAATTTAACTCAATTTCACCTAATCTTTACTCGATTTCACCGAATTTCAACTCGATTTAACAAAATTTTAAATATATTCACTCAATTTCACCCAATTTCACCAAATTTTAACTCTATTTCATTCATATTTAATCCGATTTCACCCAATTTCACTTAATTTTTACTCGATTCCACCAAATTTCAATCCAATTTAACCAAATTTTATATTCGCTCAATTTAACCCGATTTCATCCAATTTTAATCGGATTAAAATTGGGTGAAATCGGGTTAAATTTTAGTGAAACTGGTTAACATTGGGTTATATAAGATTAAATCGGGTGAAATCGGGTTAAATTTTGGTTAAATTGGGTTAACATTGGGTGAAATCAGATAAAATCGGTGAAATCGGGTTAAATTTGAGTGAAGTCGAATAAAATTGAGTGAAATCGTGTTGAAATTTGGCGAAGTCGAGTAAAAATTGGGTTAAATCGGATTAAAATTGGGTGAAATCGGGTTAAATTTTGGTGAAATTGGGTGAAATCGTGTTAAATTTGAGTGAAATATGATTATGTTAAAATTATATTACTATTATAGAAATCATATAGATTTTTTTGTAATCTTAGAATTTAAAGTATTTTTTATTTCAATATTTTGTAATATAAAAAATTTAATAATACATTAAAATTAAAAAAATCTATTACTTTTAGAGAAATCATATAGTTCGGGTGAATATGCTAGAGTTTATATAGTTCATGGGGGAGTAGACTAGAGTTTATATAGTTCGGGGGGAAATAGGCTATAGTTTCTATAGTTTGGGGGGAAATAGGTTAGAATTTATATAGTTGAGGGAGGGGGGAATAGGCTGGAATTCATAGAGTTCGGGGGGAGGGGGGGGAATAGGCTGGTT
>CM071876.1:9470380-9485334 GCA_036759665.1 Gynandropsis gynandra
TTTGAATTGATACACAAACTTCGGCTTTGGGGCCACCTGCAAAATGACCAATTAATTAAAGAATACATTATACTTCTACCAACTCAAGCGACTCATGCGACTCAAGCGACCCATGCGACTCATGCGACCCATGCGACGCATGCGACTCATGCGACCCATGCGACCCAACCGACCCTTTGACTCAACCGACCCATGCGACTCAACTGAACCATGCGACCCAAATCGACTCACTAAGAAAACCGACTCAAACGACCTTTAGACCCCCTGCGACGCTCAAGCGACGATTGCGACCCAAACCGACTCACTGAGACAACCGACTCAAACGACCCTTAGACTCCCTGCGACGCTCAAGCGACCATTGCGGCCCAAATCGACTCACTCAGACTCAACAGACTCACTGACACTCACACCCATTTCAAATCACTAAACCATTCTGGGACTCGGCCATTGAAGATTGACTCGTGCTCTCTTCTCCACCGCTGCTGATTCTAGCCATTTCCTTCTTGCCAACTTCGAATTTCCTTCTTGCCAACTTCGAATCGATCCCTCTCAAGTTCGAAATCACTTATTCTTTCTTGGCTTTTACTCTTCCAGAATGCGGGTTTGGCTTTTACTCTCCCAGAATGCGGGTTTTATCACGTTCGAAAAATTAAGGATAAATTTGTCTTTTCTCCAGTTTTTTTTTCCGATTAAATAATTATTTTAGGGAAGAGTATTTATGAAGCGTTTTAGCCCTACGAGGGTATATCTGATATTCCGCCATGTTATATTCACCAACCATTTTTAACCTTATTCCAAAAAATATAATGAAATTATATATATAATAATCCTTGTAAGGTTGCTTTCATGAAATCAACTCATTAAATATTATTAAATATCACAAAAAATCTCTTTAGAAAAGAAAAATCTTTTCAACTCACCTATTTATATTTTATTTAATTTTAACAACAAAAAGTTTATGATTTTTTAAATTCTCTTCACAAAAAAAAAATCTATTCATCTCACCTGTTTATATTTCATTTAATTTTAACAACAAAAAATTAATAATTTTTTAAAAAATCATTGCAAGAAATTTATATCTTAAATATAAAAAATTTCTATTTTTTAAAATTAAAAAAATCCTCAAAATATGTGAATTTTACACCAAATTAATATATAACAATATTAATATCATTCTATTTGAAAATTATATAAATATTAATATAATATCTCAATTTTTTTTAATTTTCCAAACAAAATTACAATTTAATTGTTAGTTTCTTATAACATCATTTGGCTGTAAATGTTAGATTTTAATTAACGTCTCATATTTTTATACAATACAATATTTTTATTTAATTAGAATTAAAAATCAGCTATCTAAAAAATAAAATACAATTATATTTTATTAAATAAAATAATGAGATATACTATCAAACGTTATTTGATATTTTTTAATGATATTAAATAACAATAATAAAAATTCAAAATATATATGGCTCTTGAGATATATATAACATCATATAAAATTAACAATTATTTGTAATATAATATGAATCGTGTTAAATTATTATTAATTTTCAATTTGTTATTTTTCTATATTATTGTAAATTCATAACAAAATCCTTATACCGAGGGTTATTTTATCACCTACTGATTCAGGTCTTTCATTTAGATTGAGAAGATAATAATTACCAGTTAGATTGTGCTACGCAATGACAATCAACAAAAGTCAAGGACAAAGTCTTAAGCAAATCAGATTGTCTTCCAAAACCAATTTTCAGCCACGACCAGCTTTATGTTGCACTTTCAAAAGTAACTTCGGCGAATGGACTAAAGATAATAGATATAAATGCCAAGAGTAGGCAAAATTTGTCTATCGAGAAATTTTAAACGGTCTCACAAAATCACAAGGTATGTAGGTAAAATATAATTCATTAAATTCATAGTTGTCATCTTCAATCATACATTGTTATTCGTCAGAAATCATATTGATCAAGGTTGTTTCTATGCAGGTTGACATCATATAAAAAAAATTTCTCATTGGTTTATTACAATTATTACTTACGGTTGGTTCTAATACCTTTTAAATTATATGCATCGATACTTGTAATTTTTTCTATTATTTTTGTCCTAACATTTTCTTCGTTCATAATGTTTCAGGAGATATTGCATATCTGCATTCATTTTATGGATCAATCCATTTCTCTTAATTGCACTAATCACAAAACAGATCATCGATATGTTTTTTGTTTCGTTACGATCCGCACACAATATTGACATCTCTATTATCCACCATATTTAATTGGTTTTTTTCAATTATTCTTTAATCACTCTTTTCATATAATATCATTGTTTTTTCCTATTCATACATATCTTCCACTACAAAAGACAAATTTATAGTATAATTGAATTTTATTAAAAATTCTTACATAATTCCAGCATATTTGTAAAGAAAATTATACAATCATCACCCGCACATCGCGCGAGATTTTTTCTAGTCATATACAAATAAGTTAACGGTGTTAATTTGAAAAATAAGTACATAAATGAATAATATGCCGAAGATTTTCTTTTATAAAAAATTACTTACGATTCATCGTATCTTACTCTAATTTCGACTAATGTGATTTTTTTTTCAAAATAAAAAGTTAAATTGGATAAAACAATCGTATAACCTGCCTATTGAAGTAATGCAATAATATTAATTTAGTTAAAACTTAAAATATCTAGAATAAGGTTTTTTTTTTCAACAAATAAATACATAACTAAATAAATAAATAGATTTAAGGTCCTAAAATGAATGGTTTGCAATTATTAAGTTGATAATTAGTTTTGTTTTAAAAAGTTCCATAATATTTGTATATGTTATTAAAATTAACATGTGTATGCATATGTATATGTTTATTGTAATATATATATATGATAATATTTAATTTAAGTTCTCAACTAAACGAAAATGCATATTTAATTTTGTAAAACATGAATGTTTAATATATATATATACACATATATATATATGATAAATTAATATGGTATATTTGGAGTTACATTTAGAGTTGTAAAAGTCCTTAGATATTAGTTAGACACTCGATATCTATATCATTTATTTGATGTCTAATCCATGTTATATTTTTTTAAATCTTTATACAAAATATATTTTTTATAATTTTACAAAATATAAAATAAATAACTATAAAATTAAATCAACAAAATATAAATTTTTAAAAATTGATAAATCTATATATTAAAGTTCAACAATTTGGAGGTTTTTCATACATTCTCTTCTCTCAAGCTTCCACATCGTCAAAGTATTTTTTTTTTTTGTATTTTATTCTACATTAATTATCATTCATAAATTCCTTTAAATGAATTATATATTAGTAATATTAATATTTTAATGAAACAAAAAATATTTATATTAATTTAGAAAATATTTTAGTTATTATATATGTAAATAAATAAAAAAATTAAAAAAAATTAATAAATAATAAACAACAAAAAAATGTTATATATTTATTTGAAATAAAATTTTGTAAATTATTAAACTTGAACAGAATAATAATTAACAAATATTGATTTTTTATAAATTCTCTTTTCTCAAACTTTCACATCATTACAGATTTTTTTTTGTTTTTTATTCTATATTAATTACCATTCATAAATTACTTAAAATGAATTATATATTAGTAAAATTAATATTTTAAAAAAACACAAAATATTTTTGTTAAATTAGAGGATATTTTAGTTATTATACAAGTAAATATATAAAAAATTAGTAAATTAATAAATAATTTAAAATATTAAATTGTTTATATATTTATTTGAAATAAAATTATGTAAATTCTTAAACTTTAATAAAATAGTTATTAAAATATTGATTTTAGTTTTATATATTATTTAAAATTAGTCATCTTGAAAAAAAAATAACTTATTTTAATAAATTCAAATTTTAAAAAACTACAACGACAAGTATTTAAATTTATATATATTATTAAAAAACCATTTGGAATGAAAAAAATAATGGTCATGATATCATTTATTATGTCTAATTAATGTCTATTTCGATTTTAATTCAATATATCTCTTAATTAATATATATTTCTCTATAATTAAAATAAATAATAATATCAATTATTAAATTTTTACAAAAAAAATTATCCATAAAAAATTAATTATATAAATAAATAAAGATAATATCATAACTTATTTTTAATTTACATATATTTTTCAAATTCATCTTTATAAATAAAATTTTATCCACACTAATCACAAAACATATCATCGACATGTTTTTTGTTTATCCGCACACAATATTGACATCTCTATTATCCACCATATTTAATTAGTTTTTTTCCAATTATTCTTTGATCACTCTTTTCATATTGCATCATTGTTTTTTCCTATCCATACATATATTCCACAATAAAAGACAAATTTATAGCATAATTGAATTTAATTAAAAATTTTCACATAATTCTAACATATTTGTAAAGAAAATTATACAATCATTGTCCGCGTATCGCGCTGAATTTTTTTTAGTAACCATAACAATCACATTTAAAGATACATTTCTTACTTTCCATTTAACTCAATATCATCATTATCATTGAATTATCCAAATCTAGAACTCATTATCATTAATTTATTATAAAAAATTACGATCAAATATAGGTTGAGTCATTATAAAAAATACGGTAATTTTATTTTTGCAAGACTTTTAAGAATTTGATCAGAAAAATAAAAAATCAATTTTAATTTTTTTATAAATACAATCATCAAAGTATTTTTTGTATTTTATTCTATATTAATTACCATTCATAAATTCCTTTAAATGAATTATATATTAGTAATAATAATATTTTAATGAAACAAAAAATATTTATATTAATAGAAAATATTTTAATGAAATACAAAATATTTATATTAATTTAGAAAATATTTTAGTTATTATATATGTAAATAATTAAAAAATTAATAAATAATAAACAACAAAAAATGTTATATATTTATTTGAAATAAAATTTTGTAAATTATTAAACTTGAACAGAATAATAATTAACAAATATTGATTTTTTATGTATTCTCTTTTCTCAAACTTTCACCTCATCAAAGAAATTTTTTTTTGTTTTTTATTCTATATTAATTACCATTCATAAATTACTTAAAATGAATTATATATTAGTAAAATTAATATTTTAAAGAAACACAAAGTATTTTTATTATTTAATTTTATATATTATTTAAAATTAGTCATCTTGAAAAAATTAACTTATTTTAATAAATTTAACTTTTAAAAAACTACAACGACAAGTATTTAAATTTATATATATTATTAAAAAACATTTGGAATGAAAAAAATAATGGTCATGATATCATTTATTATGTCTAATTAATGTCTATTTCTATCTCTTAATTAATATATATTTCTCTATAATTAAAATAAATAATAATATCATATATTAAATTTTTACAAAAAAATTATCCATAAAAAATTAATTATATAAATAAACAAAGATAATATCATGACTTATTTTGAATTTACATATATTTTTCAAATTCATCTTTATAAATAAAATTGTATCCGCACTAATAACAAAATAGATCATCACATGCTTTTTGTTTCGTTACGATCCGCACACAATATTGACATCTCTATTATACATCATATTTAATTAGTTTTTTTTCCAATTATTCTTTGATCACTCTTTTCATATGATATCATTATTTTTTCCTATCCATACATATATTCCACAATAAAAGATAAATTTATAGCATAATTGAATTTAATTAAAAATTTCACATAATTCCAACATATTTATAAAGAAAATTATACAATTATCGTCGGCTAGATACATTTCTTACTTTCCATTTAACTCAATATGATCATTATCATTGAATTATCCAAATCTAGAACTCATTATCATTAATTTATTATAAAAATTACGATCAAATATAGGTTGAGTCATTTATAAAAAATATGATAATTTTATTTTTGCAAGACTTTTAAGAATTTGATCAGAAAAATAAAAAATCAATTTTAAATTTTTTATAAATACAAAACTTCGTTTCAAACAAAATTTTCTTTTTCTTAAAATCGAATTCACTCATAAAAACAACCATTGATCGTCGTCCGATTGACCATCCAATATACACGTAGACATTCACCTTTAGAAAAATGGTCTTATTCAATTTTTTTGCTAAACCTAAAACATATGAAAAAAAAGGAAGGAAATCATATTCATATTTTCCATGTGCATTATTAAGATCTACAAAAAATAATGATAAATCATAATTAGTCAATAGAAAGGCCCAAAAAGAGGGACGAGACAAATAAAAAGAAAAAAGACATTAAAAAGACAGGAAAAAGTTTTTTTCCCCTTGATTATAAAAAAAAAGAAGAAGAAGGAAGAAAGATAGTCAAATCTCGAGAAAAAGGCCCCACTCAGATTCAACAGCCACAAACACAATAACCCTGTCCTTTTCGTTTCCTCAACTTCCCCTCCCGATCTCTCCCGAATCGTCGATCTCTGGGGAGAGAGGGAGAAGATCCGCGTACCCATTCTGTTTCAGGATCTGGGTTCGATCCCAATAGGAATTTTACGGAAGATGAGCTCCAGTTTTGGTGCTTCCGGATTGGTTCGGTACCTGGAGTCGGCTCTGGGGATCTCTCTCGGAGACTCGGTGTCTGACGACGCCGCGCTTGTGATCGCCACTACTTCGTTGGCGGTGATTGTGGGGTTCGCGGTGTTGCTATGGAAGAAGACAACAGCGGATCGGAGCCGAGAGGTGAAGCCTGTGATGGTTCCCAAGTCTCTGATGGTGAAGGATGAAGATGACGATTTAGATTTTGGATCTGGAAAGACCAGGGTCACTATCTTCTTCGGCACTCAGACCGGAACGGCTGAGGGATTTGCAAAGGTAGGGAGCATTTTCATGGGTGATTATCAGCTCTGAAGTGGAGTAATTTGGTGTTTAGTATGATTTTGAAATCGATCAGGTAGTCGTGGGCAAGTTATGGTTTCGATGTCCCTGCTTCAGCGTCCGTTTGGTTATTCAAAGTCATGTAGTTGATATATAGAATTAAGTTTTTGATAATCTTTTATTGTTTTGTTTTCGGGTTTAGTGGGAATTTTGAATGCGGGTTGCTACATGTGGTAGAAGTCATCTAAACCCTTTGAAATTTGTAGTTTTGATGCACTTTTTGTTGTATTGTGATAAAAGATTGGTCTTTTGATTTACTTCTCTTGCACTTACTCCATTGTGATCTCATGTCAGGGCATTGATTATCTTTTTCTCGTAGGCATTAGCAGAAGAAATCAAGGCGAGATATGAAAAATCATCTGTCAAAGTTGTTGACATGGTATGGTAGTTTGCCATATCATTCTTTGAACTTCCTCAGATCCTTTAGTTTTCAGTTACTTACCACTTCCATTCCTTCTTTGTGGCATGTGATTTAAATTTAGGATGACTATGCTGCGGATGATGATCAATATGAAGAGAAATTGAAGAAGGAAACTTTGGCTTTTTTCATTGTTGCTACGTAAGATTTATCTTACCCGTATTGTGATACCCTTTTCCTTCACAATCTCCAAGAGCTGTGTTGGATTCATGTGTTTGATAATATGTTTAGTTATGGAGATGGAGAGCCTACTGATAATGCTGCCAGGTTTTACAAATGGTTCACAGAGGTTTGTCAATTTACTGCAACAAATCATATGTACTTATGGTTCTTTAAATTTGTCATGACGTACACTTTCATCACTTTGTCAGCCGATTTGTTCTTTGTATTCATATTTTTGGAAGCTTTCTATTGAAACCCATTTAAGATGCGTGTTATTCTGTCTTTCCAGGGAAATGAAAAGGGAACATGGCTTCAACGACTAACATATGGCGTTTTTGGACTTGGGAATCGTCAGTATGAGCATTTCAATAAGGTATTGTGGGAAAAAAGTGTCTCCTTGCCTTTTTCTTTTCCACTTTCTGGGTCTAATCTTATGTCTTTTTCTTTGGGAACAGATAGGGATTGTTGTTGATGAACAACTCTCTAAGCAAGGTACATGAACATGTTATTTACATTTCTTGAAGTTTTAACTTATATTATATCTTGGGTGACAAAGTAAGCAATAATTGCGGTATATACACCTCTGATAGTGCTGTTTATATACCTTTTCATATGTGCAATTGTTAACTTGGATTCACATTTCCTAGTTTCTGTGGTGCAAGAGGTAATAGTGATTTTGTGTTGTAACATTTAATTCAGGTGCAAAGCGACTTATCAAAGTTGGTTTAGGAGATGATGATCAGAGCATTGAGGATGATTTTAATGCATGGTATTTTTCTTTCTGTGTTTTCCATATACTTTTTTTTTCATTTTTTTCATGATTTCCGTTACCCTAGTTCTGTGGAAAGTTACCTTTTGAGTGAGGTTGCATGTAGTTTGTTTTCTGTACAGGTTTTCTCGAGCGAGTGTACGATAAATTTCTTTTCTTTTGAGTTTGCAGGAAAGAAGCATTATGGCCGGAGCTGGACAAGCAGCTCAGAGGCGAGGATGATAAAAGTGTTGTATCCCCTTATACAGCTACTATTCCTGAATATCGAGTAGTAATTCATGATCCTGCTGTTACACCTGCGGAGAATAGTTCCCCGAGCATGCAAAATGGAAATGCTGTTGTTGACATTCATCATCCTCGAAGGTATATGTAAATAATTCACTAGAGCTTCCTGTTTCAAATATTATCTGCATACTAAGATTGTTCTTCTTTCATACAGAGTAAATGTTGCTGTGCAGAAGGAGCTTCACAAACCCGAATCTGATCGGTCTTGTATACATCTCGAGTTCGACATTTCAGGGACTGGTATTACGTAAGTCTCTCTAATCTAAGTTATGTTTGGTTTACTGCCCTTGGTAGATGACCTTGTTTAGTCTCATGGCTGTATTGCTCTGTTCAACTCGTGTCGGAAATGTTTGTCTGTACACAAATGTGTTTTATGTGGGAGTGCAAGCTGTCTAATCGAATTGATCAGCTTAAGGTTCTATTTGTTGGAGGAAGATTGGATATCACCAGAATTCACTATCTTGGTGAATGGTCTTATTTTCATTTACCCTGCTAGTTAATCTATGCATTTCCCTCCATTGCTCTCTAGTGATTATAGGTTTTCATTTCTTAAATCATTTTCGCATATTTCATTATTTGGAATTATAAAAATACTCTCATCAAGCGGTTTCAAATCATGGATTTTGGGTAAGATGTTCGGATTTTTGTATGTGCTTCTTTTTTCATTTATTCACGTTAATGTATTAGTTTGCAGCAGATCATCCTATATAAACCCATAAGCGTTTTACTGCTTTATATTCTATAATAGCGGTCGAATGATTTCATAAATCGATAGTCAGAATTATGTTTTCAAAATTTTTGATTTCGGGCTATCTCTGCAGATATGAAACAGGAGACCATATAGGTGTTTATGCTGAAAATCATGTTGACATCGTTGAAGAAGCTGGAAATTTGTTGGGCCAGTCTTTGGATTTGTTATTCTCTATACATGCAGATAAGGAAGATGGATCACCAATCGGAAGTTCATTGCCACCTCCTTTTCCCGGTCCCTGCACACTTCGTACTGCTTTGGCACGCTATGCAGACCTCTTGAACCCTCCTCGAAAGGTATTCTCGTATTCTTTCAGTTAGCTACTTGTAGCTTTTATCAATGTTCCTCTTTTATTTTAGCTTTGTGTAAACTTGCTTTTGGTCTCAGGCTGCTGTGATTGCCTTGGCAGCATTTGCTACTGAACCAAGTGAAGCTGAGAAACTTAAGCATTTATCTTCGCCTGATGGAAAGGTAAAATTTTCAAGTCACTACTGTATCTATTTTTCCTGTTCTTGGGTTTAATCAACTGCGGACTTGCTATTTTGTACGCTTAACGGTAGCATGTTTCTGCAGGGTGAATATTCGCAATGGATTGTTGCAAGTCAGAGAAGTCTTTTAGAGGTGATGGCTACATTTCCATCTGCAAAACCCCCATTAGGTGTATTCTTTGCTGCTATCGCTCCTCGTCTACAACCTCGTTACTATTCTATCTCATCCTCACCAAGGTAGTTTTGCTTCTTGTTTTTACTATTTGGGGTGCTGTTTATGGCAGAAAGAAGAATGAAAGTTGTCTGTCAACTACTATCAGCCTTTCTTTTCCTGTAATTTTGGCAGATCTGCACCCGTTAGGGTTCATGTTACTTGTGCCCTAGTCGAAGGTCCAACTCCTACCGGTAGAATTCACAAGGGTGTATGTTCCACATGGATGAAGGTAATATTTTTTAGCTTCTTTTGATATCTGTTATTTCCTGCTCAATCTTTATGCTGTCTCATACGCAGATAATTTTGAAAATTTCAGAATGCAAATCCTATGGAGAAAAGCAATGACTGTAGTGCAGCCCCAATATTTATTCGAACATCTAATTTTAAGTTACCATCAAATGCTTTAACTCCGATAGTTATGGTGGGACCTGGGACTGGCTTTGCACCTTTTAGAGGTTTCCTGCAGGTTTGTAACTTAAGTTCAATTTGGTTGTTTCTTCCTCATTAATGAAGCAGAAATTGGTATATATATACATACGGCCATGCTTTGCTATGCAGGAAAGAATGGCACTAAAAGAAAATGGAGTTCAACTAGGTCCATCTTTGCTCTTCTTTGGGTGTAGAAACCGAAGAATGGTTAGAATTTCGTTGAGCTTTCTCGTGAATAGCCATTTGCAAACTGTGCCACTGTATCAATCTCTTACTCGAATTATTTATTGCAGGACTTTATCTACGAGGACGAACTCTATAATTTTGTCGATCAAGGGGCCTTATCTGAGTTAATTGTAGCATTCTCTCGGGAGGGCCCACAGAAAGAGTATGTTCAACATAAGATGATGGAAAAAGTAAGTATCCAAGGAGATAACAAGTTATACGAAAGATTGGATCAACACGTATTGATAATTTCATCTCTTGCATTGTGTTCAGGCAGCGGAAGTTTGGAAGCTAATCAAGGAAGGATATCTTTATGTGTGCGGTGATGCCAAGGGCATGGCAAGAGATGTTCACCGGACTCTACATACCATTGTTCAAGAACAGGTATGTGCAGTCACTAGCCATTTTCTAACCGATATAGACATAAAGATGTAAAATTGGCCAATTGATAGGCATTGTAACCATCTTTGGTTCACTTGGCATTGCCCGAGGAAATATGATCTGTATTTACTTGAACCTCGTGGTTGTATAAACCGGTTTTGGCGCAATCTCTTGAAAATTTCAGGAGGGGGTGAGTTCATCAGAGGCAGAGGCTATAGTTAAGAAACTTCAAACGGAAGGACGGTACCTCAGAGATGTATGGTGATATGTTTTCCGATTAGTTTTCTGAAAGCTCCTCATTTTTCGTCAAATCTAATGGTGGGTTTCTCTTTCCATTCGACGGAGTTGTTTTGGCTCATCGACTTCTCAGTCTGGATAGAGCCATCTGGGTTTTGTTAGAAGTACTTTCTCATACTGAGACTGGTTTTCGTCTGAGGATGGGAACCATTTACTTAGATATTTATTATCTTCTTTCCCTTTCTTCCTTCATTTTTTTCTTTATTTCAATTCTTGCTTATAGGCAGACATGAATCATTTTGTCACAGTGGTCTTGTATGGACGAAAGTATAAATGGCTGCTGTAAAATAAATGGTGCAGAAACAATGCTTTGTAGAATAAAAGATGAATTCTAGTGTCATGTTTTTTAGTGTTAATGGAACTCGACCTTGATATGGTGAAGTCTTGTGTTGTTTTGGATCGGCATTCTTCACCTAATAAGAAGCATTACTTTGGATATGGGTAAAATCTGATAAATCCGAACGGTTCGATTTGATTTTGGGAAAATATCGAAAGTATTGTGGGAGTCAAGATAAATTGTATACCTTTCAACCATTGTGGTTTAATATCTCAACGATGGATTTGAAAAAACAACCTAAGCTTTTGATATATACAAATTTCTGAGTTGTTCGACCCAACTATTTGATCTCAACCATCTACTGTTGGATCTATTTGAGATAATTTGAATAATTTTGTAAAGCCAATCCAAGTTGTTGGATCTCGTTGATATTTACAAAATTTTCCAGCCTTTTGATCTAGCTACATGATATCAACAGTCAATTGACAGATCTGATCTAAAATGTTGATCTTGGATGCATAATCTCAACCATCCATACAGCTAAGATCTAGCCAATTTGATATCTCTCAAACATCGATTCATTTGCTGTGGAAGTTTTTGTTGTGGACCATTGGATATATTCAAAAGATCTGAACTATATATTGCGATTGTCTTTGGTAGCATTTTGATCGAATGACAAAGACATCTTTGAACCTATATAATCAACAAAAACACATATTTATGTACGTATAAATATATACTTTTGTATATACACATGCGTATATATATACATACATATAAAGATATACATATATATATATATACTCAAATATACATATATATACATATATACTTATTTAACTCTACATGCATATACATATATAAATACACGTATATATAATATACATATTCACGCACATATACACATGTACAATACAAGCATATACATATCAATATGCATATATACATGTATATACAATATATACAATCATATACATGTCTATATGTATATATACATACACATATCTATAATCATTAATAAACATATGTGCATATATAGACATACATGTGTACACATATATATATCTATATACACATTCATAAAAGATATATATATGCATATATATATATACTCACATATATTCACAAACACATAAAGACACATATACCTACATTTACATATATATACACATAAACACACACACATATATATATGCATACATACATATACACATATACATATATGTTTGTTTATATAGAATGTATATTTGTATGCATGTATATACAATTTCTATATATTTTCCTGTATAAGTATATATATCTATATATATGCTTCTGTTTCCATGAATATATCTAAATACTAAATACTAATAAAAGGAAAGTGGCAAGTGTATGTGAATAATAATTTTGATGATGTGGCATTATATTAACCTTTGGATTATACGATCAATATAATTGATTATTTGATAACCGTTGGATTGTTCTCATTTTTTTCCCGAATCAGTTATTGTTTTTCTTAACCTCCACTTGTTGCTATGCCATCGAAAGTCAGACATATCTACTCGACCAGTTGCACGGCGACATCAGCAACCAGCAATAGTTCGACGACAACTATCAGAGAGGAGACTGGAGAGGCAACGGCGACGGCTTCCGGGCAGGAGTCGGATCGGGAGGCAGCGATGGCGGTCAAGGCAGCAACGACGGTCCTCAGATCTGTACGTAGGCAGCAACGACAGTCAAGGCAGAGGAAGGTGTTATGATGAGTTCCACATACGAACTATGGTGTTGGACAACCCTAAAATTTTTTAACTAGCTGGAATTAATTAGATCCAACCCATATTTGACATGGTACGAGAATTCGGTTCGTCCTGATTTTAATATATCGATGTTGGAACTCGATCGCCATGTCCACATCCAGGACCGAGTCTAGACGTTATGATGAGTTGTCCACATCGATTGGGATTTATATATACGATGTTGGGTAATGCTGAAATCTTGAGCTAGCTTGTTAGACCCAATCCATATTTGACTGCAAGAGTCGGATCGGAGGACCAACGATCGGCAGACGCAGAGAAGAGCAGCTCGGCGGCGAGCAGATCGGCGGCGAGTAGAGAGGCGGTCAGATCGGCGGTCGGCGGCAATATGAAGGAGGCGGTCGACGGCAGCAGCATAGGCGGTCGACGACAGCAACAGGAAGAAGTGTGTAGAGAGAAGCAAGAAGAAGGAAAAAGGAAGAAGCCTATGCAGAAAAAAAAGGTTTGAAGAAGGAGGCGGTTCTGAAATGTTTTGAAGGTGCTGGAAAAATTAGGGTTTGGAAATAAAACTTGAGTTGGGTTAAAAATAAAAGCAAAGACTTAATTAAATAAATGGGCTGTAAAAAACATAAAAATCGGTCTATTAATTTTTCAATTTGGATTTAGAATCATTAAGTTCTATTTAGATTTCGGCCTATTTATTGGAATTTTTGAACCTATGAGAAAGTTCAATGGCAGAAATAAAAATTGATATATAATGTAACAAAAAAATTAATGATAAAGAAAAAATATCATGTGCCAAACGATAGTGAAGAGTTAAAATTAATTATAATAACAATAATAATAATCCATACAATTCTTTAAAATTTTAGAAAACAATTCAAAGTTTAAAAATGAGTTAAAATACCATTAAAAAAATTAAATTTATGCAAACTGTTAACGATGATTATTTATTTGTTATTTATAATTTAATAAGAAAAAATTTATCTCGATGAATGATAATAATCATGATAATTAATATATTCACAAACTATATCATTTATATTTTAAAATATATGGCATAATAAATTTAATTTAATAAAAATTAAAAAGAATATAGATTTAAATATGGAATTAAATTTCTAATGTATATGAATATAAATTGTAATTGAAATTTTAAAATATACAACATTGTACCATAATATTTTTTTTAATTTATATTTATAAAGTTTTGTGAAAATATTGTATAATTAAAAATGATAAAATCTATCTAAATTTGAGTGTTAACATATATATATATTTAATATTTATTCAAATTCATAAACAAATATACCGAACAAATTATAATTAATGTACATATTTATTTGTAAATTACTCATAAATAAATATATTAAAATTGAACATTACAATATAAATTTATATTTAGTAAAACTAGAAATGGACCCGCGCGATGCGCGAGTTTTAAAAATATTTTTAGTCATAAACTTTAAATTAATTAATTACAAATAGACGATCTTATTAGAACGATGTGAGGTTGACAATTGTAGTTTTTTTATGTAAATATGGATGATAAGATTAAAGTA
>CM071876.1:9485730-9587524 GCA_036759665.1 Gynandropsis gynandra
GTCATACACGTTTACATACAGTCATTTCAGCTTCTTGAACCTTTTAACACAACCAACAGAACATAACCAATCAATCTTCTATAGTTCTTTATTTGCAGTGACCAAATGGACTCGAAAACACTTTCAGTTTTCAAAACCGCTAAGCAAATGAGACCAAAATTGAATTTACAAAATCAATATAAAGACAAACTTTGGAATTAATCCAGCTCAAAAGGACAAAGGAATGATATTCACAAACTTGAGAGAAAATGTGCTCAGATTACAATCAGGATCATGGAAGAGAAGTTGTCGATCTAGAGCAAGCAAGTAAATTCAAGGAAACCATAACATCAAAATGGATATTTAATTTACAATGATCAGTTTAGAACTAAAAAGCGCAGATGATAAAACCCCGAGCAATGTATCAATCCTCTAATACGAAAATAATTTTACACAATGGACTGCAGAATGATAGAATAATCATAGCCGCCAAATGAGACAATTTTTTATCACATGGATGAGAAATGAAGAACAATAATTTTCTTTATATGCATGAGAAATGGAACCCATAGGTATTAGATGTATTAGATGAGTCAAATAAATTTCCTAAACATCCTTTCAATGGTCAAGCATAGGAAAATTTGTACCTTAACAATACCTTGCATCGGTTATTCCTCGTAACAAAGAGCTGCAAACTTACACTTGGAATGAACTCAACGGAACAAAACTTCTTGACCTCTCAATGCCCAAACTCTCTGTACAAACTCAAGGCCGACGTGAGGCGCTGCAACAACAGCTTGGTGTTACCGGAAAAATAACAGAGGGCATGATTTATCGCTCAAATAAGAACATGAGAAGAAGTCGGTTGAACTTGTAAAGGAGGAAACATGTTTTATTTGTACTCGTCTAATTGTTTAATTTTTTTCAAATTGAATTTTTTAGAGATAAAAACATTTAAATTGAAATTTTTTTATTTTTACTCATTTAATTGTTTAATTTTTTACATGTTGAACTTCTCATACATAAAAACATTTAAAATTGATATTTTAAATAATAAAAAATTTAGTAAATAATGTTTGGATGGAGATTTAAGGTGATGAATGAGGTGACTTTTTGTATTCCAAAATAAAATAAAATAAAAAATTGGTTGATGAGGTGGCTTCACCAAAAGCCACCATTTGCAAGAACTTTTATATATATAATTTATTTTTACTCATTTAATTGTTTAATTTTTTACATGTTGAACTTCTCATACATAAAAACATTTAAAATTGATATTTTAAATAATAAAAAATTTAGTAAATAATGTTTGGATGGAGATTTAAGGTGATGAATGAGGTGACTTTTTGTATTCCAAAATAAAATAAAATAAAAAAATTGGTTGATGAGGTGGCTTCACCAAAAGCCACCATTTGCAAGAACTTTTATATATATAATTTTCCGCGGGAAGCGCGGGTTCAATGTATTTATAAATGTATATACACACAATATATTATTTATTATTATTCATTATTTACATAACATATTAATTTAAATTTTACAAATTTATTTAAACTTAATAACAATTACAATTTTTTAAATATTATTATTAAAAGTTATAATATTTTTCTAGTAATTTTTTATATTAAATAATAATTGTCAATTATTAGCTTCAACTCGCGATCACTATCAAAGCGCAACGTTACCATCAACATGATAAGATATAATAAAATGCTACTAATAGTCAATAAAATATCATAAAAAAAATATCAGTAACACAAATGCAATAATCCACTAGTGATGCCCTAGATATCAAATGTAGAAACATCTTGCACAAACCAATCACATTGAAGCATGATTTTTCAAGCATGAACATCTTTTGGATCCATCCTCTTTGGCAATTATAGATATATAGCTATATATCGTATTTATATACCCGTATATACATACATATATTTATATATAAATATATATATGTGTATATATACATTCACATTAATACATGTGAATGTAAATATAAAAGGTTATGGTTCTATAAACTTGGTTTGAATTTGTAGATATGATAAACTTATTCATGATCAAAACCAATATGATATCGATAGTCTTCTTATTAGCTGATGAAATGATTGTGCAATACGTCAATAAAACGTAAAATAAAAAAAATTGCATGATGCGAAGGTTGAAAACAATGAACATTCGTCTTTTCTCTTATATTTGAAATAGAGACCTGGAGCTTCTTAACTCTACAAAAACACAAGAATACCAACGCAAATTCGCATCAGAAATAATCATTTTTGCGATGAAAATTACCGTTTCCAACGAAAAATAACACAAAATCGGTGTTGGTAACGTTGATATGGTGTTACATTTAGTGTCGCAATTCCATCGCGAGATGGTGTTACCCTTTTTAGCACTAGGATAACACGATTATTTAAATTTCATAACGCAGATGGGGTTGAAACTTCCATTGGAAAATTTGTCAACGACACTAACAAAACATTGCGTTAGAATGAGGAATGCAATTCCGACACAAACTTGCATTACCCTTTCTAATGCAAATTCAGCACCAATTTTTGTAACAATTATATAATTGTATTGGTATTTTCAATTTTTTTACATGTTTTTTATATAAATTACAAAATATAAATAAAAAAATACAAATGACGTTTTCATTTAATAAATCTTTTAATCCCATAATATCAATTTGTGGAGAAAAAAAGATGGTAATCCCGTAGTGGGCGATTGAGGTGGAGCTAGCGCTTGAACGAGAAAAGGAGTGGGAATGGAAGAGCTCGAAGGCGAAATAGATGGTCTGAAAAGCTCCACAACTGATTCCAAATCAGCTATCTTTGTGTTGCAAGCCAAAGCTTGGTCGTCATATCATCCACACGTCACACGTTGTTCAAAGCCTCGTGGATACCCATAGTTATCCCCTTGCCCAAAATCTCTATGATATTAGAATTTAACAAGTCTAAACCGAATATACTTCCATGTCGATTAGGTTGGACTATTAGTAAAATAAAATATTGTTAAGCTTGAGTAATATACAAATAAAAAAGAAAATAACTAAATAAAATAACAATACTTACATCCATATATAGCTCATCGAGTATAACTTGCGTGATCTCAATTTTCAAACTATTTACTTGACTCGACGTTACATCTTGTTTCATTAATTGCTCCCGCTGTTTGAAAACAAATGTAGTTAGAATCTATTAACAAATAAAACCTATACATGTAAAATGCATCTTATATATGTACATTCTTTTTTACCTCATCGACAATCTCTTTAGCCTTGTTGTAGACCCACGTTTCCACTACAAAAAAAACATATCATTTCCAACAGCCAAATTCATTGGATATAACAATATTTTCGTTGAAATTAGCCATTTCCAACAGATTTCAACGGATTCAGAGCCTTTCATAATGGACTATTGAAAAAATTTATCCGTTGCAATTTCAACGGTATTTCAATAGCCATAATCCGTTGAAAAAATATTGACAAACTGTAACAATTCAATTGAAATTTTCAACGGATGCCCATTTGAATGTGTATCAACGGGCATCTGTTGAAAAATTTTCGTGGAAAAATTTGAAATTACCAGTAGATTCCCATTGGTATTTTTAGCAGAAAATTTAAAATATATCAACGAATGCTCGTTGATTTATTATTGTATCATCAATGGACATCCATTGATTTTATGGTGAATTTTAAAGTAATAAAAAATTTGTAAATTTATGCTGAAAATATTAAATTTAAAACATATGAAAGAGTTTATTATAATATTTAAAATAAATAATACAAATAAAAAATAATATATCCTACACATCATTCAAACCGTTGACGCCCTCTTCTTCTTCTATCATGACTTCGCGAAAAGAAATGATGGCGGAGGAGATTGTGTCGGAGCTCCACCGAAACCTGCGACAATCCTTCGTGACTGATAAATCGTCAAACACTCATAGTTCATGGTGTTTATAATGTTTTGGAGAGGATTTTAGAGGTTTTTGTTGAATTTGTTGAACATGAATTGTTTAACTTCTTAATTACACGAATTTTCAATGGACATATCTTAAAATTTCTACCGAATACTCGTTGAAACTGATATCCAATCAACTAATGTGAGATCACAACCTACTCCCTAGGCAACCAAAATTAAAGAGTTAGAGAACTATAGTTTTCAATGGGCATTCATTAAACATTCCAATGGATGCCCACAAAAAAACGTGAAGACGATTAGGCATAGTATTTTTTAATTATGAATATTTCTAATGGATATCCATTGGCAGTTTCAACGTATTTTCATTGGAAAACCTACTCCTTAGGCAACACAAATTGAAGATTTAGAGACCTACGATTTTCAATGGACACCCGTAAAAAATTTTAACGGATGTCCATTGAAAATGTGAAAACGGTTAGGTGTATAATTTTTTAATTATGACTATTTCCAATTGGCATCTGTTGATAAAGATGAATGATTTTCGACGGTTCACCATAAAATTCATTGGTAAATATTTCAAGGGACGGATCTGTTAGTAAATATTTTAACGGGCGGATCCATTTGTTGGAATCCATTAGTAAATAGTTTAACAGACATATCCATTCATTGGAATCGGTAATATTTCAATGGACGGATCCGTTGGAAACTATTTCAAAAAATGGATCCATTAATCCATCCATTGATATTGACGTTTTTTTCTCTCATATAAGCTCCACTAAAGTTGGTGGTCGACCGCATTCTTTTTACTGCAAAGAAACACATAAATAAACATTTGTCGATTGCAAAAATATAGTTAAGATTTAAAATAATTTAACAATTCGTAATAAACTTTGCGAAAGGCTTCGTATCGAATGTATGCATCACATGCTTAAGATCTAGTGCGACGAGGGTCTTTCGACTCCTCCTCGCTCTCTCACTCCTCTCGAGAAACTCCAGATTTAAGATTTGCTCCACCAGTACCTCCTAGTTATTCGGACTAAGGGTTGATAGCCGGGTTTCGGTTTGTATTTTGCTTCAATTAGATTAGATATGTGTTATTTGTGTTTCAATAATAGTAACCATTTTTCAATTTGTTTCGATTATAAAGTAATTTGGGTTGGTTATAATCATAAAAACATAACGAAAATAAAAATTTGAGCACTAATTGATTCGGTTTATTTGATTAATATCATTATCACTTGTTAATTAAACACAAGAGAAAGATAAATATACAAAAAAACTATTAATTCATATTGTGAGATAACATCAATATCAAATTTAATATGAAAAATTATCTAATTCTCTCAACATCAACGAATAGACAATAGCATAATAAATCCTATAATGTGACCTAAAGAACAAAGATAATGAATTCGAAGACATAGTAAATTACCATACTAATAAAAAATTTATTATGCAAGATCTCAATTTTTGTTGTAAATGGATGAGAGGCCAAAAACTATATAAATAAAATACGGTTAGAGGCCTAGGTTTTTATGAATCAATTAAAATAATCATTTGGTTAATCAAATTTAATTGGTTAATAACTAAATCGAACCGTTATCAATTAATTTTCATATATGTTTATCGATGAGTTATTTTCTTATTACCGAACCAAACTAAATTTATTTTATTCGATTTGGTTCAATTCAGTTTTGAAAAATTGAACTGGATTATCCACCCATAATTCCGGCGGATGAAATCCAGAGAGCACTTTTTTTAATGCAAATCTACTTGCACATTCTCCCTGTGGCTCGTGATTAGTATTACCACTACAAAAAAACAGGCCATTTCCAACGGATATATCCGTTGGAAAAGGCCAAAAATCCGTTGGGAATGGCCTTTTGCAACGGACTGCAACGGATTTCAGTCCGTTGGGAATAGCGCGTTAGAAATTTGGATCCGTCGCAATTCGCAACGGATGGGCGACGGATAAATTCCGTTGCAAAGTGGTGACGGATGTTCCAACGGACAAATCCGTTGCAAATATTGTAACGGAAGCCCGTTGCCATTATTGGTGACGGATGCCCGTTGCAAATTTTAACGGACGTCCGTTGGATAGGGAAATCGAAAAAGAGCGGGAATTGTGGGTTTCAACGGGCTTCCGTTGCAAATTGGCGGGAAGGAACAACGGACGTCCGTTGCTAATTGGCGGCAACGCGCAACGAATGTCCGTCACCTAATTAACCTATTACATTTCACCTAAATCTGCGGGGTCGATATCGTCTCGACGTTCGCCGTCACCTCTAGAAGGTGTAGCATCTGAATCGGGACGCGGTTCTTGTTGCGATGTTGATCCCCTCCCTTTCCCCGACATGAGCTCGATCACGCTCTCCAAGTGCTGAACCTCGGCTTCGAGCTCTTCGATCCTCCGTTGTTGCGAGAAAGTCTCCTGCACAACGGGAGGTACCGAGGTGGCGTCTTCGACGAGATCTTTCTGCAACGCCCCGAGACTGTATAAACGTCTCTTATACAGTCTCACCGACTACAAAATAAACAAAATTAATGTTAGTTCTTTACACATTACGAAATTAATAACTATAAAATAAAATTAATATAAAAATATACCTCTAAATAAATTTTATCCTTTTGTAAAGGACTTAGGTCGTCGGCGCTTGAACCGCAAGCTTGCGATTGCTGTGTGATCTTCTCTGTCACAGCTCGCACGGTTCGCTCCGCCCGTGGATCGACGAGTTCCGGTTCGCCGACCGCTTCTCCGACAACCGGCTTCTTCTTGGCATGGGTTTCTAAAACCAGCTCAAGAAGAGTCGGCTCTCTTCCTATCCGTTGCATCTGCAATATAAAATAAATTTAGTTAGATTAATATTTTACATAAAAAAATATAAAGAAATAAATTTAGATTCTTACCAACTCTTTCCTTCGTTTCGGGAAGGATTTTGATCCCGAAGTATGGCGATGCGGGCCATCTCCGGGAACTTTCTCACCGTAGCGACATTTTTTGGCCTTTTCGCTCTTGGCCTTGAATTCAGCGGACTCCCAATGTTGGATCATTTTGTTGAAGACCGCATCCGTTGCCCATGTTGGTTTGCGGCTGCTGGCGTAGTAATTACGCTTCGCACCGTTCATCATGAGCCGCGTCCTCACTTGCATATCGTGCATCCATGCACTATATATGCGATTTGTGTCCTTTCGCCTCCACCTGTATGAACGCTGAAATAAACATTATACAATTAGTACTATAATTAATGTTATATAAAGAAATATTAAATTTAGTAGAAAAACTTACTATAAAAGTGCGCCACCATCGCTGGCGCACTACTTCTGGCGTAACTTGCCAGGAATAGTAAAGTTCGTCTTGGAGGGAACCTTGGATTATGACGTTTTTTGTGTGTTTCAAAACGTCATCTTCATCAAACCTGAAACATTTAAAGTAAACGTTAGATCACATTTAAAATATTTAACAATACAATAGATAATATTAAATTTATACCAAAGCGTTCCCGGCGAACGATCAGGATCGATGATTGGAAGGGTTGGACGCCCATCAAAATCATCGATCAATGCATCGATATCGACCATATCGTCCTCCTCAAATATCGGCGGAGCCGATTCAGGTGAAGGAGGACGATATGGTGGGGGTGGCGGCGGGGGTGGAGCTCCCGACGAACCAGCCAACAACCCACCCGACCCGATAAACCTTCTAGGTCTCATCATATTCTTAAATTCTAATGTTTTAAAATTTATAGTTTTTTGAGGTTGCAACGGAAGTTTAGAGAGAAGTTGGTTTTTTGAAGTTGTGTTGAAATAAGAACTGTTAAGACAACAATATATATGGGCATCCGTTGGAAATATGGACAAATTTAAATTTTTTTCTAAGTGTCGGGGCTCGAATTTGTGTTTCAACGTCTATATAATTCTAATTTTTAATACATCTAACATTGTATATATAACCCATTCGATTGTATTAACGTTTCGATTGATCAATTACACATCGTATACATAAGTAAACATCATGAATGTTACACTTAATTAACATAATGAAATCGATTGTATGAACATTTCGATTGTTTGATTACATCTCATATAGATTATTGTATTTAAAGTTCTTCTTCAGTAGATTCATCGATGGGCGAGTCTTCCTTCGATTGGTCATTGAATTCATCGCCGTTTTCATCTTCAGCATCTTCCGGTTCAACGTCTTCATAATCGCGTATGAGTTCTCCGTCTATGTCATTCCTCGCAAGAATCTCCTCGCGATCTGTATCAATTAAACGAATCGGCTGCGGATGATCGGGTTGCAACGGATCTTCTTTGTCATCAGAGCTTATGATCCCTCGTGGCTTGATCTTTACTACGGACCACCACTCCTCTCTTCGACGTTTCAATGTTGTTGGATATTGCACGTAACATACTTGATCTGCTTGATCTATTGTGATGAATGGATCATACTTACCATATTGTCGTGCTGGGTTGACGTCAATTCCTCCCCAACGGTTTTTTCGTATTCCGCGTCCTACGGTTGGGTCAAACCACTGACATTTAAAAAGCATAACCTTCAACCCAACGAGACCGGTATATTCCAGTTGTATGATTTGGTGCAAAATACCGTAGAAGTTATCACCCTCTATATCACTATTAACGCAAACTCCATAGTTGTATGTGCTTCTATGTTTTCCGTGTTCATACGTGTGGAATGTGTAGCCGCGAGTAAACAAGATTGGCCAACACATGACATTTCGTGCGGGACCATTAGCCAAATCTTTTATCCACGTAGGAAGTCTTTCATCAGAACATTTCACCTGTATGTATAAAAAAACAAATTAATACTCTTATATGCAATTAATTTACATAAATATGTGTACGAGTACTTATGTAGTCTCTAAACCACGATCCATAATGTTGAACTTTCATGTCTGTGAGTTCATTTGCATTTAGATGAGGATATGTACCAAGCACTTCGTCGTCAAATATCCTGAATTATACGATTTTTTACATTTTACTATGTATATATAAAAGATTGAAATTAATATGTACCATGTATACGAACCTTTCGAATGGTAATAACTCTTGACAATTTAGTAGTATATATGTGTGGACGTGATTATATTCCTCTGGTGTTAACCAATATTCATCGGATTTACCTCCTGTACGTCCAATCGGTGTAAACATTTCAGGAATTGTGCCAAACTGCGGATTATATTGATACATATAGTTTGTGTGATCATCCGCTGCACGACGTTCTTTCGTTTGAATATGCGACTCGAAATAAAATGTGCTGAAATATGTGATTTCTTCCAGCAAGTATTGTTTAACAATAGAGCCTTCGACCGCTGCTTTGTTTTTTGCTTTTTTCTTTAAATGAAAGAAAAACCTTTCGAAAGGATACATCCATCTGAATTGAACTGGACCACCGAGTATTGCCTCATCTGGTAAATGTATTGGCAAATGTTCCATGACATCGAAGAATGAAGGCGGAAAAACCTTTTCCAATGCACATAATACTTCAGAGATATTGTTTTTCATTTCTTTCAAGTCAGCACCTTTTAAATTCCTTGAACATATATCTCTGAAAAATATGCTGATTCCGCATAACACATCGTGCACATTACGTGGTAACAGCTCAGCAAAAGCAATTGGAATGAGCCGCTGCATGAAAACGTGACAATTGTGACTTTTCAACCCGATCAGCCTCGAACCGATAATATCCACACGGCGAGCAATGTTCGATGCATATCCATCGGGAAACTTAACGTCCTCTTTTAACCACTTTGAATAATGATGTTTTCGCCGGACCAGACAATCTGAATACCGGGATTGGTGACCTGCCATCTCTTAATTCCAACTCAGGTCGTCGGCATATTGACTTCAAATCTTTTCTAGATTGTATGTTGTCCTTGGTTTTCTCCGCCACATTCAAAACAGTATTTATGATGTTATCGAAAAAGTTCTTCTCGATATGCATAACATCTAAATTATGACGTAATATCAATGATTTCCAGTATGGTAGTTCCCAAAAGATACTACGTTTATACCAGTTGTGCCATTCCCCTTGCCCTTTTGGTTTACGATGCCCACGATCTCCACCGCATTCAACCGATTCTTGTAAGTCACCATTGTGTTCAATCTTTCGTAAAGGATTTGTGTTCCGGTTTGCATGCACGGCGCCTCTTCTTTTTGTACCACGTTCTTTCGAAAATGTTTTTTATCTTTCCGGAAAGCATGGCCACGAGGAAGAAATCTTCTATGACAATCAAACCAACATGGTTTCTTACCATGGACTAGTCGAAATGAATCTGTATCCTCCATACAATATGGACATGCCATTCTTCCGTGTGTGCTCCATCCAGATAACATTCCATATGCAGGAAAATCGCTAATTGTCTACAACAAGACCGCTTTCAATGTGAAATTCTGTTTAGTACTGACGTCATAAGCAAGGATACCGTCGTTCCACAACTGTCGTAATTCATGAATTAATGGCTGCAAAAAGACATCAAAACTTTTCTTCGGATGTTCTGGTCCTGGAATCAACAACGTCAGAAACATTACCTCTCTTTTCAAACACATCTCGGGAGGCAAATTATACGGGGACAAAATCACCGGCCACAGAGAATATTGGCTTCCAGATTGTCCATAGGGACTAAAACCATCCGTGCATAAGCAAAGATAGACGTTTCTCGTTTCATACACAAACTCGGGAAATATTTCATTGAAATCTTTCCAACCCTTACCATCCGAGGGATGTTGCATTATACCTTCGATCGCCGAGTGTTCTGTATGCCATCTCATAGCCGTAGCGGTTTTTCTCGATTCATATAACCTTCTCAACCTGTTTGCTACAGGCATATAGAACATTTTCTTGTATGGTACATATTTACGTGAAGATGGTTTTTTAGGCCGAAATCTGCTTGCACCGCAAAACTTGCATTCCAACAAGTCTTTATCATTTCCCCAAAACAACATGCAACTGTTTCTACAAACATCAATTTTCTGATGTGGCATTCCCAAATCTTTCAACACATTCTTTGTTTCGTAGTATGTCTCAGGAGCTTGATTATGTTCCGGTAAATACTCACGCATTGTTTTGCAAAAAGAATCCATGCAATTTTCAGCAACATTATAGTCTGTTTTAATACCCATCAATCTTGAAGATAAAGATAACCGAGACTGACCTTCACGACAACCTTCATATATAGGTAGTTTCGCCGAATCCAATAGGTTGAAGAATCGACGTGCATCGATGTTCGGCATTTCTTCATGCGTTTGTTCATTAACGACTCCAGGAAAAGCATCTGACACCATTTCCGCATATGGATTTGTCGTTGATGCTTCATAAATAACATCTTCATTTCGTTCTACTTGTGCATCTTGCACGCTATCTCTTACACCGCAATCTTCACCATGAAAAAACCAAATTTCGTAATTTTCAACGAAACCCACCTTATAAAGATGTTTGCAAACAATTTCTTGACTTCGATACTTCATATTTTTGCATCTTTTGCACGGACATAACATTGTTCCGCGTTCTTGACACAAAGGCTGCATCGACGCAAAACTCATGAATTGCTCTAATCCGTGTAAGAATTCTTGCGTAAACTCTTCGGTTATAGGATCCTTTCTTCTATACATCCACTCTCTCGATCTATATATATTTCGATTCGAAGAAGACGACATTGTGTTGAAAATATGTTTGTTGTAGATGGTTTGCTACAAACCTCAGTTTAGATCTAAATACTGTTGTTTCCAACGGATGCCCGTTGGAAAGTATGTAACGGATGCCCGTTGGACGATCACGTGAAATTATTTCGACCGGTGAACCTCGATATTCACAATTGCAACGATACTCCGTTAACATTTCTAACGGATGTCCGTTACAAATTGCAACGGACGTCCGTTGGCAGCTCTTGCGTCGGATTCTAACGGAGATTAACGGAGATTGCCAACGGAAACTTACCGTTAGAAACCCGTTACAAATTGCGACGGATTGCAACGGACAGGGCAACGGGCAGTTTCCGTTGCAAATCCGTCGTAAATTGTAACGGATGGAAACAGAAATGTTCCGTTAGAAATATTCTTGGCTCCGTTAAAATCCGTTGCGATTTGTTTCCAACGGATGGATCCGTTGCCCCATCCGTTGGAAACTCAATGTTTTTTTGTAGTGTACTTGAGTAGGTATGCCAGTGAAACTTTTCACTAATCGTACTCTAGATTATGGTAATGAAGTTTCCAATACCATTCTTGTTGAAATAAATAAATAACGACGTTAGTATAAAAAAATAGTTATTAAATAACATGTATAAAAATTTATTACTGACCACAAATATCGTTCACCAACAGTCTTTGGCAGACTATGGCATTGACATACAGCCTGTGTACAGGTCAAAATAGTTCGTCTTGATGCAATAGGTGATGCTAGACCCGAAAGAAGCATCAATACGAATTTTATAAAATAGATGTATATATTATATAAAATAAAATTATAAATACAAAAAAAATCAAACTGAGATACTTACGAATATGTTGGTCTACCATCTAAGTTGCAGTTTTCTCCGGAAGTAACAATTGTGTCGAGCTGCGCTCAGAGCGACGTAAAAGATCCTCGATGTTGGGAACTGTCGAGATGTGGAAACAATCATCTGCGGTAGTCCACCTCATCTAAGATAACAAAGTCATCGACTATCATTGTGATCTAAGATAACAAAGTCATCGACTATCATTGTGACGACCTTAGGGGAATCACCTAACTCAATTTTCAAATCTAAATCTACTATAAACCAACTTAATTTCTAAATAAATTTCAATCCTAAATTAACTAAAATTCTAGCTCAGATTTATCCCTAAACAAACGATCCAATCATTTTTTATATATTTATCATGCGAAGTACGATCGTCATGAAAACTACTTTCATTTGTAATCATTTTATAATTTCTATAAACATCATCTGGTTGTTCAATGTTAACGTGCATATGAGATGTCATTATTTTCATATCTTCGCCATCATAAACCCAAACTTAGTAGTTTACCACAAAATCTCTCTTATATATGTGTTTTAACATAATATATGCTCTAAACATTTTTTTTCATTTTTACATCTACAATAAAGACAATATAATTAACCGTTTTTTGTATATCCAACTTAATTTGTAATAAATATCATGAAAATTCTAACACACTTTTGAATTCGATAGAAAAATTGTTTGTTTCTGACTCAAACCTCTCATACATCCACCTTCGAAGATGCCAAATATCTAAACCGCTAGAAGAAATTATATGCGAGCAAATGAGTTTATATAATTCTATAGTTTTAGTTAGGGGTGAATTGATATGAGATCCAAAATGATATATATACCCATAGATTATAATCTTTTATTGATGAAATGATAAAAATATAATTATCTTTAAATATAAAAATATGTAATATAATTATATATAAGTATTACATCTATAAATATACTAATAATCTTTATAACACATTTAATCTATATAATAGTTTGGTTTTATAATCCATCCTAAGAATATAAAAAGTAATTTGACATTACATGACAGGGTTTAACCTATTTAAATCATGTAAGTTGCTTCAAATTGTACTCTTTCTTAGCCTACAATACAGTCACTGCAAAAATTAATCAAAAGCAACAAGATGCATCTTACCTGAAGGGTTTATTATAAAACTGGAACCAATAATCTGGTCAAAATCGAATAATTATAAATTGAAAACTAAAATTTTTTATTTAATGGATAATTTGACGCTCTAAACTCAGCAAAAATAAATGGAACTAAAGCCAGTTCTTTGGTGGTGTTCGTCCAAAAAAATATATTTATGCTTTGGAAAAGCCAAAAGAAAAAGAATCTGAAAAAGCCCTTGCGGTATCACTCGACTCCTGCGTGTCGCTGACGCTAAAACCCCCTTTCCAAGCTCCAAAACCCTCTCTCATTCTCCTCCATGGATGCAATTGATCTCTCATTCTTTTCTCAAAGCCCGCTCCTTTCTCCGTCACTTTCAAATCCTTCGTTCAGACGCCGTCCCCTCTTCTTTGCTCCGTTTCCGCCGGTGGGATTCAAGACACGGCGGCCGGAGCCGTTGCTTGCGATGGGTCATGTCGGCGAGACAACCTCCAAGGAGGCGAAGCTGTGGGGAGGGAGATTCGAGGAGAGTGTGACGGAGAAGGTGGAGAAGTTCACGGAGTCGATTTCGTTTGATAAGTTGCTGTACAAGCACGATATCATGGGTAGCAAAGCTCATGCTACAATGCTCGCTAAGCAGGTTCGTAAAATGTGGTTTAAAATTATGATCATAAACTGGTTGGAATTTGGGAATTTGGGTTTGTTTCTTTTGCTGAATAAGATTCTGGGTTGAATCCAAAAGTCCCGCGGTTTTGCTTCACGAATCTGTGGTTTTCCAAGTGATGGTCTTCTGTATTTGTTCGGTATCTGAACAATGCAGTGGTTGAAAGATTAAGTCTCTCTATTGTCTCACTGTTTTCAGTCCATAAAAGTAATCGAAAAATGTAAAATGATAACGTTGGTGATGTTCTTCTCTTGCAGGGGCTTATAACGGAGATAGACAGGGATAGTATTTTGCACGGTCTCGATGAAATTGAGAAGCAAATAGAAGCAGGAAAATTTATCTGGAGGACTGATCGAGAGGATGTGCATATGAACATAGAAGCAGCTCTTACTGATATGATCGGTGAGCCTGCGAAGAAGCTTCATACAGCTCGAAGCCGGAATGACCAGGTTGCCACTGATTTCCGCCTGTGGTGTCGTGATGCCATCGATACCATTATCGCAAAAATTAAACATCTGCAGACTGCATTCGTGACATTGGCTTTGAAGAATGAGGCTCTCATTGTCCCTGGTTATACGCATCTTCAGAGGGCTCAACCTGTTTTGTTGCCTCATGTCCTCTTAACATATGTGGAGCAGGTTCAAAATTTTCCTTTTGTCTCTTTTAATTTCCATTGTTGAATTTGTACAGTCTTCTGATCCAAGTTTTGTGTATTCTTTTGCTATCTTCACTGATTGTTAAGTTGCCTTTTTGCTTCAAGTATCATCGGTTTTACATTTACCGTGATCTCATTGAACACTGTCTTCTGCATCAATGGATGTGTTTTCTGTCAGAGTTCTACAACTTTATTGGTATTTGGTTTGTGTACGAGTAATTAATTGTTTTGCAGCTTGAACGTGACGCTGGTCGCTATATGGACTGTCGAGAGAGATTGAATTTTTGTCCTCTAGGAGCATGTGCTTTGGCTGGAACTGGGCTACCCATTGATAGGTTTATGACTGCAAATGCTTTAGGATTCTCTGCTCCAATGAGGAATAGGTATGTCTCATTTTGGAATACTTGCAAAACATTCTGGGATATGCCACCTGTGCCTTTGCTCGGTTTCGCCATATGCTGTCTGGTACAATAATCTTTTGACGTAGGTGCTTCTTTGCTCTGTTTTATCCTCGTTCTTGATTTCGTTCCTAATTGGCAATCCACTTCTCGGAAAAGCCACATCATGGTTTGCTTTGTTTTCTTTGTATATTGATAATGTTGATGGTTATGCAAACATGTGTAGAATGTTGTATATTTGAAGTTGGCCATGTTACATCAACAAGATGTTCATTCCACAAGTATCTGGACATGCATTGTTCATTTGTCCTGCCTGGTTTTCGGTCTCTTGTTTTGTCATTTATAAGTTATTTTTTTCCTGGTATTTCAACCAGCATCGATGCTGTATCAGACAGGGATTTTGTTTTGGAGTTCTCATTTGCAAATTCCACAACAGCAATTCATCTATCACGACTCGGTGAAGAGTGGGTACTTTGGGCTTCTGAGGAGTTCGGTTTCATCACTCCAAGTGATTCTGTTTCAACTGGAAGCAGTATAATGCCTCAGAAGAAAAATCCAGACCCTATGGAGCTTGTCCGAGGAAAATCTGCAAGAGCCATAGGAGATCTGGTCACTCTTCTTACATTATGCAAGGGACTCCCCCTCGCTTATAACCGTGATTTTCAGGTTTGTTCTTGCGCTCACGTGAAATCTTCAGACCGTTTTTTTTTTATCCCATTCGCTTATCCTGTCTTGGGTCTCAGGAAGATAAAGAACCAATGTTTGATAGTGTGAAAACCATAGTGGGCATGCTTGACGTGTCTGCGGAATTTGCCCAAAATGTTAGTTTCAACCACAGCAAAATAAGCAAGACCCTACCGGCTGGGCACCTCGATGCTACCACACTTGCTGATTATCTTGTGAAGAAGGTAATCTTTCTCGATGATAAAACCTTTCTATATCCCATGGACGTCATTTCATAATTACCTGATGATATTCATCCCTCGAATCAAGCAGTGTGTTCTAACATCGGATGCTGTTGTTCCAATTAACAGGGAATGCCCTTTAGGTCCTCTCATGATGTAGTTGGAAGATTAGTGGCCATGTGTGTCTCAAAAAGCTGCGAACTTCAGAACCTAAGTCTTGAAGAAATGAAATCCGTAAGTCATGCGTTTGAAGAAGATGTCTATGAATTTCTGGGCGTCGAGAATTCAGTGAAGAAGTTCTCTTCGTATGGTTCAACCGGATCAGCCTGTGTTGCCGAGCAACTCAGCTACTGGGTCCAAAAGCTTCAGATTACCACCAGCTGAGGTATCAAATCTCTTTGGTTGTATCATTCAAAAACGCCTTCTTAGCCTGATCTTATTGTAGGGAGATTTCAAACAAGAATCTGAAAATCTATCTGAATTTTGATGCCATTTAATTGATCCCTTTTGTTACCCAATAGAGTTTGTTTTGAGGATTCAGCATCAATATCTTACTGTTGTGATCGAAACGTTCTTATAAAACCTATGAAAAAAACTTGCTCTTGTTCGCATTTTGCTTATTTCTGATAAGCTGGCTTTCGCTGTTTCTCGAAACATGGCACGGCCGAAGAAGATGTATCGTAATGTCACATAGATTAGAGTTTAGGGTTTTGAAGCATACCGGTGAATTCTATAACACCCAGTTTTGTGGCAATAGTCAAGTAGGTAAATGAAAATGGTTGGAGGCTTTTACAAACAGAAGTATTGTTTAATAATGGCTTCTTTGAGTATTTTGGCTAGGTTCCGAAAAGAAATGTGAGAGCTGATTTGCTGGAGAATAGTCAGTGCCGCCACAGAAAAAGCTACTGTCGAAAGACAAATGCTGAGACAATTAGAGATATCAGGCTGTTTCTACATTTTTAATGAAATTTTCATATATTTTTATCTTATTTTAGAGGTTTTCTAAGATATTTCTCTTATACAACATGAATAAAATCATCCAAAAATTCATATTTGTTGTCTTATTTCTAGGAGAGATCCGTCCGGGCATTTATGATACCGAATCCGAACCATCTTGAAAACCTCGAACTAGGATGAGTAACATGTATTACTCATCTGATAGTGCAAAATCTAAAACCCTAATGGATTCCATTAGGTAAAACTACTATTGCAGAAGAACAATGGAGTGTAATGTGGTAATTAAAGAATGATTTTCGTTGAAACAGTCAATTTAATGTATAATTTATTCGTATAAATGAAATCAGTATTGTTGAAATTCTTAGGCTGCAGTCGGACAGTTGGCGAAATTGGTGGATTAACTAATCAATATCTAGGTTTTTTGTTTTTTATATTTTTTGAATTTTTAGTATTATTTTTTTATAATTCCTTTTAGGTTAAGTGAATGTCAATTTTAGTTTTATATGTTTTTATAAATATCAAAATGATAATGTCTTGGATAATTTTTTCTTTTAAAAAAATTCACATTTATTAGTGGATACCTGATGGATTGTTGGGCAATCATCGAACATTTGGACGGGACTAGACGGAAACTTTTAAAATATTAACTAAAACAATGCAGTGATAATTGGATAATTGTATTACATTTCGATTTAAAATCTAAAACCTGTATCGTTTTGGTGGGTTCCTGAGCTTTTCGACGGGACAAAGCACTTAAATTGAGATTACACTATTCATTTTCTCCGCTTGTCGTTGAAAAAAAATGTAATTATCTAATTATCTCTCTTTGACGTTGATAGGTACTAAAATCATGGTATATATGTTAAAATGGTTGAAGTTACATAAATAAAAAATTGTATAAAATATCTATTATAAAAATATTAGAATTAGAAAAACAAAAATTAAACTTTTTAATAAGTACTATAATTTATAATTAAAATACAGAATTCAAAATCAATTATATATTATATATTATATGTATATAAATGACATTCTAATTAATTATGCTAATCCTGTTTTTTCCATTTTCTTTGCTATTTTGCATAATTTGTGGGATACAAACCTTTTTTTCGCTTGATTACCTCGTAGTGAATATTACATTCGTTAATATATGGTGATTATAGTACTTTAATCCAAAATTTTAGTATCATTTATGATTCTCTATCATAAATTCATATAAACATTATGAAGTAAAATAAAAAATCCTTATGATTGAGATAATTTAGAGTAAATTTATACATTGCAAATCACTATAAATTAATTTCTCCAAGGTTGTTTTTTTAACTCATTATATAGAGAAAAATAGAAAAATACTTAAAAATGGTCAAAAGAAGCTCAAGAACACTTGTGGCCACAATAGTTTTGTTGGTATTGATTGCAAATATATCAGGACAAGGCATTATAGATCCTGAGTAGTGTTTGAAAGCAGTGGAAAGTGTGAAGGTTGTGTGAAAGCATTTGGAGGTAACTTCGTAGGGCATTTTGATTATCTCAAGTCTGAATGTTGTCATACATTCAATGGACTCACAGATTATTGTTGGGCTATTTTGTTCTCTGGAGCACCTTACATGAGATTTTTCATGAAATTAGGTTGTATTTTGAATGAGATCAATTTAAATAATTAATGGGTTGAGATAGTTAGTGGTATGAACATTTGAATTTGAAAAACAGAGATAAAGAGAAAAATGAAAAAGAGAATTTCAAAGGGAATTTTAGTTAGCATCTTTTCAGTGTGTTGATTATTACGTTTTTGATTGTATTTATACAAGTTATTCAATCCTAACAACTTGGCCACATCAGCATAACAAACTTTCCAAAACAGAAAATCTGTTTTGGCAGTGAACGTTGCTAGAGGTTGAGGACAACCCATACCTCTGTGTATTGGTAAAAACCTCTGAATTAATTGCAGGCTTTAGCTTCTTAAATCTAGTCTTGAAACCTTCAGTCTTCGAGCTCCTCATTCCAAGTTCCGACTTCTTCAAAACTTCTTCTTCTTCCTCAACATTAGAATTCACCAGTTCTTGCAGAATATTCACCTGCACAACACCATTGTCATGAGGAACCCGAGTTGTATCTCTCATACCCTCCTGCAAACTGATGTTGGGTGGAGCGCCAACACTCAGTTTGAGCCGAAGATTTTCAAATTGAGCACGAGGTAAAGCCTTTGTAAAGATGTCAGCCACTTGGTGAGATGCTGGTACATGCTTCGTAACAATGGACCCCAAGGCTACCTTCTCCCGAATGTAATGGTAATCAAGTTCAATATGCTTTGAACGACTATGTAGAACTGGATTGGCAGCAAGATACACTGCAGATAGATTATCACAGTGTAGAGTTGCAGGATGTAATTGAGCAATACCCAAATCTCGTAGAAGGAATGACAACCAAGTTAATTCAACAGCTGTGGATGCTAGAGCTCTGTATTCGGCTTCAGTGGAAGACCTTAGAATGGTAGCTTGCCTTTTTGCATACCAAGAGATAATATTTGAGCCAAGAAAACAACTAAAACCTGTTGTGGATCGCCTTGTGTTCTTACAACCACCCTAATCACTATCGCTAAAGGCATGAAGTTGAAGCGTGCTATGTGAATGAAAATGCAAACCCAAAGCAGCAGTTCCTTTGACATAACGTAGTAGTCTCTTCAGAAGTTGAAAATCAGCTACTGTTGGAGAATGCATTCGCTGACATATGATATTAACGACAAAATTAATGTCAGGCCTGGTGATTGTAAGATACTGCAGTCCTCCTGCAAGACTTCTAAAATAAGTAGGATCTTCAAATTTTATGTCATCTGCTACACTAGATTGAGGTTTCAAAGGTAGAGGTGTGGATATTGGTTTACAATCCAACATTCCTACTTTAGTTAGCAGATCCTGAGCATACTTGTATTGGTTGAGAAACAACCCATTCTTGTGAAAAACTACTTGTATTCCGAGAAAGTAATGCAATGAACCCATGTCTTTCATTTCAAATTTATTTCCAAGAGCAGAGATAAGACTTTCTATCAACTCAGATGAGCTCCCTGTCAAGAGCATATCATCAACATAGAGCAAAAGAATAAGCATGTCTGATCCTTATCGAAAAATGAATAAAGAAGGATCAGTAGTACTGCAAACAAATCCATATTCCAGTAGAAAGGTTGTGAACTTATCAAACCAAGCCCTTGGAGCTTGTTTTAGTCCATAGAGAGACTTATGTAGATTGCAAACATAGTTAGGATGTTCAGCATTAACAAATCCTGGAGGTTGACTCATAAACACTGTCTCTTGAAGTTCACCATGCAAAAAAGCATTTTTAACATCCAATTGCTTGATTTTCCACTTCTTTACAGAAGCAAGAGAAAGGACTAACCTCACATTTGTAGTCTTAACAACAAAACTAAAAGTCTCCAAAAAATCAACTCCTTCTTCTTGATGGACTCCTTTTGCAACTAAGCGTGCCTTAAGTGTATTTAAAGAACCATCAGAGTGTAGCTTGGTTCTGAAAACCCACTTACATCCCAAGACATTCATATCTGGTGTAGCAGGAACCAATAACCATGTATTGTTCTTATTCAAGGCCTCTATTTCACTGACCATAGCATTATACCAACCAGGATGTTGTAAGGCTGTTTTAACTGACTTAGGTTCTGCGGATGATGAATTTGTAGCAAAAAATACATACCTTGGATTTGGTTTAACAATCCCATCTTTCCTTCTAGTAATCATTGGATGTCTGTTCTGTTGAAAATGTCTAGTAACAGAGTTTTCATTCTCTGTTTCAGCTTCCTCAGGACCTTCTTCTGCAACCTCTGATTGCTGAAATATTTGAGGTGGTAGTTGATAAGTAGGTTGAATATCAAAAGACTCTGTACCATCAAACATGGAAGAGAAACCCTTTGTCCAGGCATCTAAAATTGGAGAATCTGGTTTATGAACTGAGTGCTCTTGATATGAATACTCTCTGTGAAAAGGAAACATAGACTCATCAAAGATCACATGTCTACTAATAAGAACCTTCCCAGTGGGTGGATACAAACACTTGTATCCCTTGTATTTCTCATTGTATCCGAGAAATACACATTTAAGTGATCTTGGCTCCAATTTATGATGTACAAAAGGACGTAGGCATGGATAACAATAGCTACCAAACACTCGCAAAGATGTATAATCTGGATTTCTCTGAAATAACTTCTGAAATGGACAGTTATTATGTAAAACAGACGAAGGCAACAAATTACTCAAATAATTTGCTGTAAAGAAAGCCTCTAACCAAAACTTAAGAGGAATTTTTGCTTGAAACATCATAGAGAGACCAAGTTCTATGATATGTCTGTGTTTTTTTTCAGCCATACCATTTTGTTCAGGAGTTGTTGGACAGGAGATCATATGCTTAATGCCTGAAGTTATAAGATGTTGCTGAAAAAGTGTGCTAGTAAATTCACCTCCACCATCACTTTGGAATGCTTTTATCTTAGTAGATAGCTGAGTTTCAATTTGCTTCTGAAATGCTATAAACACAGAACAAAATTCAGATTTCTTTCTCAAAGATAATAACCAACAATATCTTGTGAAATTGTCAATGAAGATAGTATAATAACGAAACCCTTGTACCGATGAAACAGGGGCAGGTCCCCAAATATCACAATGTATCTTCTCAAGAGGACTTGAAGCAGAAAATTCCGAATATGAGAAAGGAAGTTTAGTAGATTTTCCAAGTTGACAGAATTCACAAACAAAGGGTAAATCTGAACTAGTGATTGCTATGGACTTATTTTTCTTCAATTGCTGTGGAACTTGACAATTTGGGTGCCCAAGCCTTGTATGCCAGACTACTTCAGATGCTGATTTCTGTCTGGAGGAAAACAGAGCTTGTGCATTCAAGTTCTCCAACAGGTAGATTCCATCACGTTTGCTTCCCTTTTCCAGGACCATATGTGTTCTTTGATCCTTTATAGTGACACCATTTGCATCAAATACAATATAACATGTGGTTAATTTTGATACAGATAGCAAAGATTTCTTAATGGAGGGAACCACTAGAATATTCTTAAGTGACAGAGTACCTGTTGCAGTATTAATTGAACCAAAACCAATGTGTGAGATAGGCAAAAATGTTTCATCTCCAATCATCACTCCATCTGATCCATTGTATGGTGTGGCTGTTTGCAAATATTGAGTTGATGCTGTAACATGAGCAGAAGCCCCAGAATCTGGAAACCACTCATCTCTTGAAGAAGTTGAAATTTGAAGAGCAGCCAAAGCTTTTGGAATCTCATCACTCTGAAAGGCATTATCAAATCTATGCCAACAACGAAGAGCATCATGTCCCATTTTACCACAGATCTGACATATAGGATGATTTTGATGAACATTTGAATCCTGTTGTTGATTCTGATTTTGGGATAAATTCTGAGAGAAAACCTGTTGATGAAAACCTCTACCTCTAGTTGAATAGTTTGATCTACCTCTCTGATTTCCAAAACGTCCACCACTTCTTCCATAAGAATTGTTTCTTCTGCTATAACCATTTCCATAGCCATTTCCATAACCACTTTGTTAAACTGAGTAAGCTTGATGAGCTGAAATCTCAGGTATATGCAGTGAAGAAGTACTGATAATCAAGCTATTTAGCTGAGAAACAACATCATCATATGAAGGGAAAGGAGGTTTGCGCATTGAGGTTTGAATTACAGTTGAAAAAGCCTCATATTCCTTCCCCAATCCATGTAAAAGCTTAACGATCTTCATAGGTTCAGGAACAGGTTTGCCGAGAGAACTAAGTTTATCACAAATACCTTTGAATTCACACAGATATTCAGCCATTGTTTTGCCTTCTTTAGTCAATAATTGCAAGGATGCCAATAAATCAAATTCTCTTGCTATGGAACGCTCATTAAAATGAGAAATGAGAGAATTCCATATCTCAAGAGTTGAATCTAAACCAACAATAAGACTGCAAACTTCCTCTGATAGAGTTCCAATGATCCATGACTTTATGAGCTGATCTGTTTGTAGCCATGCATCATAAGCTGGATTTGGAGCAATTTTATCAGCATCAGCTTCCCTTAAAGTAATAAATTCAGATGGCTGAGCTACTGTTCCATCGACGAACCCTAGTAGCTTCTGACTGCGAAGAAGAGCTTCCACTTGTGTTTTCCAGAACATGAAATTTGAATTTGTAAGTTTAAGAGTGACAAAATTTGAAATGTTCAGATGAATAGGGAAAGGAAACGAAGAAGAATCTGAATTTGCCATGATCGTGAGCTGAAATTACCCAGATCAGTAGCTATGATACCATATGAACATTTGAATTTGAAAAACAGAGATAAAGAGAAAAATGAAAAAGAGAATTTCAGAGGGAATTTTAGAAATCGTCTTTTCAGTGTGTTGATTATTACGTTTTTGATTGTATTTATACAAGCTGTTCAATCCTAACAACTTGGCCACATCAGCATAACAAACTTTCTAAAACAGAAAATCTGTTTTGGCAGTGAACGTTGCCAGAGGTTGAGGACAACCCATACCTCTATGTATTGGTAAAAACCTCTGAATTAATTGTAGGCTTTAACTTTTTAAATCCAGTCTTGAAGCCTTCAATCTTCGAACTCCTCATTCCAAGTTCCGACTTCTTCAAAACTTCTTCTTCTTCCTCAGCATTAGAATTCACCAGTTCTTGCAGAATATTCACCTGTACAACACCATTGTCATGAGGAACCCGAGTTGTATCTCTCATAAGTGGGATATTTAATGAATAATAATGATGTGTTAAATCACCTCTTGGTTGTAATGACTCTGTATCCTGTTATGGATTATAATAAGTGAAAAGACACAATTTAGATTTTTTCCCTCTTTATCATTTCTTAGTGATATTTTTTATGTTATTATAAAAAGAATATTTCGTCGAGATATAAAAATAGTTCTCTTTAGTTTTTCTCTCTACGTGAAACTTGTGAATTATTTTTGTTTATATTGGAAAATAATGTTGCCTCATATAATATTAAAAATCAATTAAACTAACATAAACAATAGCGTTGGTTTATAAATATATAATTTGATGAACGATTATAATTAACCAACGATAAATAAATTTGAGGTTGTGGTGGGTATTTGAAATCATTTAGATCTGAACGGAATGAAAGGGTTGTTGGATTTTATTGAACATTTGTAATATGGTTAAATTAAATTTGACACACCAATAAAAAATGATTTTTTTTTATTTTTTATTTTTGGGCTAACCAGATGTGTTAGATGATTAAAAAAATTATGTGATATTGTTAGAGTATCAGTGGATAAAAACAAATGTAAAAGGATATAGTCCCAACTTGAAGGGTCATTGATACACCATTTTAATAAAATCTTTTCTTATATTTGAAGATATGTTTTGAAAATAGAAATGTGTATGAATTTATTGATATTTAATATATTAACCGCCAAAATTACATTTTGGGTATTTTTGGGTATTTTAAGTTCTTTGATTAATCATTTTTTTAATTTTGAATTTAACTTTTTAATTTTCAGATTGTTTTTATAAACTATTATAATTTTTTTAACAATCATTATTATTTATTCAAACCTAAATTAATTCTAAAAAGCTTCGAAATTTTCGATAAATAAAAGATTTATCTTGAAAAATAAATCAATTCATTCTCCAAACCTTATTATATTTTATTCTATAAAAGATCAACTAAACAGAAAAAAACAATTTTTATAATCGTTGCATTCTTTCTTACGACACTGTATTATACATTTATATAAACTTATTTTTTATAATTATTTAATATCTTATATTATATTCTATAACCAATAGACTTGTAACAACAAATCTTAGATTATTTATTGTCTTCATATAAGTTTTATGGATGCTCTCATTCGATCCATTCGCTAAGGATATTTAAGGATAAAATATATATAGCAATCAAATATATAAATTTATCAAAATTGTTCCAGTTATGTTAGATAAACATACCATCTAATAGGGTTGGATGAATAACAAATATTTGTGAATATCTAATTATTTGTATTTGTATTCGGCGAATATCCAGATTTATTATTTGTATTTGTATTTTTAATTTCGGATATTTATAAATGTAGATTTTTTTCGGATATACGAATATCCGTATATGATTATGTAAAATATATATAAAAGAATTTTAATAAAAACAAATCAATAATTGTCAAATATAATCTAAAATTAAAATTCAAATCGCACAAAGATTCAAATATACATAATATAAATAAAACAAGTACCAAATTTTCAAAATCATCTCCTCATCAGTCATTTAAATTTAGTTTCATCGATGATTATACGAATATCGTCAATTCACCTAAAATAATGAAACAAATTGTTAGATTATACTCTAAATAAAACTCGCAAAAAATTTATATATTTGGTGAGTTCTGTTTTTTCATATGTTGTAATGCCTCTATAACATTATCCAATTTATTTAGATTAGAACCATTTTTGAGTGTAAATTGAATCTTCAACAATATTAGTTATTTTAAAGTATTTGATATTTTAGTATTCCAATCATAAATATATTGCATATTTGTCTATATATTTATGAAATAAGTGTTTAAATAAGATTAGTAATTTTTTATTTCCAATTTGATCATTAGAATCAATTTTATTATATACGTATCTATATATTAACTAAATTTTTATTTAGTACTAATAGATACGAATAGTTCGGATAATTGAATCCACTATTTGTATTTGTATTTGTCGAATATCTCATTTCTAATATTTGTATTTGTATTTGTGTCAACGGATATTCGAATTTTTGGTTCGAATATGAATCGAATATGAATCGAATACGAATAATTCGAATATTTTACCGAGCCTTACCACCTTAGTGTATATTAAACATTTATTTATATATAATTGCTACAATTTTTTAATAACAATGTGATCATCACAAGAAATTGATTGACTTTAAATTTCCAATGTTAATATTATTATTTTTTTCAATAGATAACATATTCAAATGTACAACATAAATCAAATATAAAGATGATCAAATAGTTCTTCTTAAAACTCGTTAAACTAATTTAGAAAAAATATGTCAAAACTATCTAAAAACAAATCTGTAGATCAAATAAGGAATTACTCCATATGCATAAAAGAAAAGATATGAGAAATATCTTTCATCCAACTTTAATAAAAGAAATATTATCATCAGAATAATTATTAATTATAAAAAACATCATTAAAAGGTTAAATTATCAATAAACGTACAAAGATTCTAAAAATATCACTAAAACCTTTAAATAATCTATATGAATCTCTAGAAACATTTAAATTATCTAAAATGTCTATATGAATATCTAAATTTTTTAAATTTTTGGAATGTGTAGATACAATTTTTTTAAATTGACTGCACCACCTTATATGAAATTCAAAATCTAATATATATATATATATATATTATCTTTTATAGAAATATATAAAAAGGACGTTGTGATTAATTAACAACATCCTTGTTAATCCGGTTTTTGTATTTTCTTTGGTATTTTACATAATTTGTGGATGCAATAACCTTTTTTTTCTTATCTAGATTACCGAAAAGAATTGTATCTCGTAACAATAAAAACAAGTCAATATTACTTTCGTTAATATATGATAATTAGATAGTCATTTAAGCAAAAAATTTATAACATTTATAATTCTCTATCATAAATTCATTTCAACATTATTAGAAAAATTCATATGATTAAGATTTTTTTATGGTGAATTTATACATCCAAAATCAGTATAAATTATTCGATCCGACATTAACTAGTTAAACTAATTTAGAAGAAATATGTCAAAACAATCTAAAAAAATCTACAGATTAAACAAAAAATTACCCCATATATTATTTAACAAATATTTTTAAAAATTAATTTTTGTCTTTTAAAATAATTTATTTTAAAATAATTTAATTTAAATATTATTTAACAAATATAACTATATTTTCTCTAAACAACAAATAATTTAAAATATAAATAAAATCAAAAGATATTTTTAATATGATATTTTATTGCATCCAAATATAAAATAACTAATATTAAATTTATTTTGAAATAATTATTTCTAAAATTTAATATAATTTTTGATTATCCAATAATAATAATTAATTTAAATAATATAATCGTATTCCATATTTTGTTTTACTTTAATTTTATTTTATTATTATAAAATATTTAAGAATATAATTTTAAAATCATTTAATGTTATTTGGAAAATTATTTACACAAAATTGAAATCATTTACATTTTCATAGCTATAAATCATAATTCTTCTAATATTTTTAAATAATTAAATAAATATTTCTAAAATTATTTTTAATAATTAACTTATTTTGAATAATTATTTCTAAAATCTTAATATTACTAAAACAAAAAGAAAATCTTAAAAAAATTTAAATATTTTATTTTAAAATTAAAATTAAATTTAAATATTTTATTTTAAAATCGTTAAATTTAAAGATTATTCAACAAATATAATTATTTTTCTTTAAACAATCGTACAAAAATTATTTGATTATTTTGGAATACACAGAAAAAAATTGTAAAATAAAAGTTAGAATTCTAAGAAATTGTAAAATAAGTATGACAATCAGTAATAATCTATTACTAAGCTTCAAATATTTATAAGAATTTTTGACACTATTATTTCTATTAATATATAAAAATTAATTTTAACATTTATTTATGATTTCAAAAAAAAAAATAATGATTAAATATAAAAACTAAAATATTTTTAAATAAATTTATCAAATTATGAAGATAGTAATGTTAAAAACTATATATAATTAATTTTTATAGTACTAAGTATATAAAAATTATTTACAATTTTAAATTTATATTTTGATTAGATAACATTATTTTCATTTAGATTACTTTATTATTATATTTTATAAATACTTAATAAATTATTACTAATTTCAAATTTTAGTTTATATATTATAACTTAAAAATATATGAAATCATTGTATAATTTTTTTTAAAATGTTATCTAATTTTATTTAATAAAAGCTAATATTAATAGAATTAACATTAAATTTTAGAAAAAATTTTGCAAATTTTAAATTGGGAAAGTTTTAATTATTTATATATTAAATTAATTATCATAAATATAATGAAAATTTATTCTCATTTATTCAGATAATTTGTTTTTATTATAATTTTTGAATTTTAGTTAATTTATTAAAGTTGGAAAGTAAAAAAATAAATAATATATATGAATAATTATTATAATTTTAGTTACTATTAATTCGGATTACTATAATTTATTATTATATGTATTAATTAATACAAAATATTAAATAAAATTATTTTATTGTAAAAATTTAGAATCAAATAAGTTATGTAAAAATTCATTTGGATGAAAACTTATATATATATATATAAATTTATTTATTTTTATGTGTGTTATATTCATTATTCAAATAAGCATTAAAAATATTTTAATGTAAAAATATTGAATCAATTTAATTATGTAATAAATAATTCATATGTTAAAATTAAACAAAAAATATTTAATTTTAATGAATTAAATTTGATATTAACCTCATTTTATTTTAATATTTATATATATATATATTAATTATATCTATTATTTTACATTATGAATTTTATATAAAATGATTTTTGAATTATTATAATTTTAAAATATCCTTTGTGTTATTTTATATCTTTCCACTTATATTTCAGTAATTTTATAGTGGAAAAACAACTTTCACATTTATAATTATTAATATTCTTTTGGTTTTACATTACATATTTTATAAAAAATATTTTAATTATTAAAATTAAATTGTAACTTTCTATTTAAATTTTAGAGTGAGAAGATTTCAAAAAACAAATTTTATGTTTATAGCTATTAATATTCTATTAATATATTCATTCTTTTGTTGTTTTTAGTTTATTATAATTCAATTACATATATCTTCAGTGCATATGAATCTATTTATTCTTTTGTTATTTTTATTTTAACTTTTTTGTAATATTAAATTATAAGATTATTAAAGAAAATTAATTTCCATGTTTCTTTATAATTCATAATTTTGTTATAATTGTTTAAAATGTTTTTCGTATATCTTAACTTTTAAAATATTGGTATACCGTGTAAAATAAATCACTTGCGAATTCATTCGGTTGAAAATTTAAAAATATATATATTTAAAAAAATATTTTATTTAAAAATATTGAATGAAATTAATTATGTACTAAATAATCTAATTTTAAAAATTTCAAATTATAATTATATAACAAATTTTGACCTAAAATTGACAAAAATATTATTTAATTTTAATTAATTAAATTGATATTAATATCACTTTGTTTTAAAAAATATATATATTACCTATTTCTATTTATTTTAGATTACACATTTTATAAAAATGAGTTTTTAGTTTAATTATAACTTAAGTTTTCAAAAAACAACTTTCATCTTTATAGTTATTGATAATAACTTGCATATTTGTAACTAATACGTAAATTTTACTAATAAATAAATTTTCCATGTTTACTTAACAATCATAGATATTTTAAGAGATTATTATTTGTCATATATGATATATGTCATATATATATATATATCGGGTATCACATATTAATATATATTTTATTTTAGTTTTTGTAGCTCATAAATTATGTTATTTGTTGTTATTACTATTACTATCACTAATAACAAATAAATGCTTTTTTCATTTTTTAGGTACAAACATCCATTAATTATATATAATTTATTTCATTTATATGTCTTCGATTGTTAATTTTTATTTTTATTTAGATTTTATATTAGATTATAGTGAATATATTATCCATGAATTTTTTTATGTTTTAATTATTTAAATTGAATTATTATTTTAATTTAATCAATTAATAAAAAAACATGATCATATATCACAACAAACATTTCAAGGTTTTTGTTCATTAAATTACTCTCACTCTTGACAAATTTATTGAAAAATATTTTTAAAAATTATACCACTATATACTTTCATAAATATTAAAAACAAAACAAATAAGTATAACTTAAAAAATTATTAAATTATTTAATTACCTAAACTAATATATAATTATTATAAATTAAATAATTAATCAATGCACGTATATACCTTTCATCATTTAAAAATTATATATCTTATATAATATTCAAACTATTTATTATTTTTCAATTTTAATAATTTTAAAATCCGTACTATGCACGGGTAATATCTAGTATATATATATATATATATATATATATTAAACAAACCAGGTATATTCATGAACCAACATTTTAGTTTCTGAAAAAATAGAATTACTCCCGATCATATATATATATATATATAAAATCTAGTATTTACAGTAAGTTAAGAATTTAATATGTCATTTTGAATTGAAAAGAAAACACATTCACATTTTATAGAATTTCTTTTGTTTTGTTTTATGAAAACCCAATTCTAGGAATATATGTGATTTTGATTTGAGAATAGAATACATTCTGAAATTAGATTGATATTCGATAATTTTTTTTTTATAAAAATATAAAACTAAGAAATATGTTTACATTATTGTTCTAAATATTTATGTGATTTTGGATTTCTATGTTTTATTTGTTTTCAATTAAAAAAATAGATAATCATATCTTATTTTCAAAAGTTATGGAATTTATATAAAAAATCACTAGAACACAAACTCATAAAAATATGTGTATATATATATATATATATAATATCAACTCAAGAATAATTCCCGCTATCATCATCAATAAAAAAAATTAATTACAAACTACAAGAAAAAAATTCAAAAGTAATATATATATATATATATATAAAGTTGATTAAAATTTTAGTTATAAAGAATGTGTCGTATAAACGGATGACGTGATAGCAACCAAAGGGATCAAACTTTTATATATATAAATGTAAAAATTGAAACTTGTTATAGGATACTGATTAATTAAAGTCAAACAATATGACACGAATATGATAACTTTCTTTATTTCGTATTTGCACAAGCATATGACATGTTATATAATTAATGTATAAATCAAGGTTTCTGATAGGTAAAGTTGGTCACCAGCCGGTATCACGTAACCCGAATATGAATTAGTTTTGGATAATGGTACTCGTTATCCGAAATTAAACCTACAGAACTCGAATATTCAAAATTTGGATTTTACAAAATTTGCACATGATTTTAGTTACCCATAAGTATTTATATCGGTACCAACAGGGCCGGCTCAACCAGAGAAGAGGTCCTGTGCCATAAAATTAAAATAGGCCTTTCGAAACGAAATAGTCGATACAAAAGAATTTCTTTTATATACAATAAATATTTACAACATTCATTTGAAAAGAGCTATTCTATTTGCATGTTTTGAAACGAAATATCCGATCAAGCTTTTCACATCTAAATTCTCTAGGAGACTACTTTCAATTGTCATTAAAGCTAATCCATTCAACATTTCTTGTGACATAATGGTTCGCAAGTACGACTTCAATAATTTGAGCTTCGAAAATCTTCTTTCTGCAGAAGCAACAGTAATTGGAATAGTCAATAAGATTCTATACGCAATTATTGCATTCGGAAAACAATTATACCGTTTCAATAATACTATTAAAGCAATTGTTCCTATCTTTTCATTTGGTAAATATTCTCCAAGCAACTTTAACTCAACAAAACGCTCATATCCATTACTAGTCATTTTTTTTCTTTTTCTATAGATATCATATCACAAATTAACCACAAAGATCAAACAAAAAAGCTGATCCATCTGATTACGCAACAAAATAAAAAAGAAAGACGAAGAGAGACCAGAAACATATACTCAAGTAATTTTATGGATTTCTGGTAAAAACTAACCATTGAATTAAACTTATTATTTATATAAATCACACCTAATAGTTGCATAACAACAAATAAAGTCCATTTTTTGTTTATATAAGTAATTAAGTAAAAAAATTTTAATGATGATTTTTAAATACGATTAAAAATATTTAATTGACGAATATAAAGAAATGTTTGGTGGAAAGAAGGAGCTTATGATGGCTAATAAAGGCGTCTTCAAGCAAGAGGATAAACGGCTGATAATGTGTGAACATTGCCATAAGAAGGGTCATTCTAAGTTAAGGGTAACTATTAAATTTTATTAATTTTTTTTAATAATGGGCCCTCAATGAACGGAGGGCCCTGTTCCACAGCTCCTATGGAACATGGCGGTAACCGCCCCTGGGTACCAAAAACATAAAAAAACATCCAAACTAATTCAAAATTTTAGTTGTTGGCATGTACGTACCATGAATACATGTATTTGCACACAATTATATATTAAAAATAAGAATGAAGATTTCATATGTAACGTTGAGCCGTTATCAATGGAATTTCGGTCTTATTCCTTCAAAGTTTACAAGATGCACATATAAAAGAATTGATAGTCTAACCTAATACACAATAATAGGAAACAAGATCATATCTGCTAGATTCAAGGAACAAAATATTTGACCCCTAGTTTCATGCTATTTGACTCCTAATATCATGCCAATACCCCCTCAAGTTGGTGCGTGTAAGTCTCGAACATCCAATTTGCCAGTGAAGGTTTCGAGGTCCTTGCGATCTAGAGCTTTGGTGAAGATATCCGCAAGCTGTAATCGAGTGGAAACATCTTGAGTTGCGATGACGTCGTTGAGGATCACATCTCGATGAAAATGACAATCAACTTCAATATGTTTCATGCGTTCGTGGTAAACCGGATCGGAGCTGATATGTAATGCGGTCTACCTGTCACAATAAAGCCACATTAGCCAAGAGTGGAAAACGCCAAGATCCTGAAGCATTGCCTTGATCCAAATCAGTTCACAAGTCGTCATTGCCATGGCATAATACTCAGCCTCGGTAGACGATCAGGAAACCATATTGTGTTTCTTCGTCTTCCAAAAAATCAGCGAAGAGCCCAACTGAATAAATCAACCTATCAATGAGTGACGACTCATCGGACACCCTGCCGAATCGGAGTCGCACCAACCCTAGACCTGAAGATCGGAGTTAGAGTTAGGAAAGAGACCTTGGCCGGGATTGCCTTTGATATAACAGATAACCCAAAGAGTTGCATCCCGGTATGCGCAACGAGGTGACTGCATAAACTGAGTAAGAACCTGCACCGAGTAAGATAGTTTCAATCGAGTTGCGAGCAAGTAAAGCAACCGACCGACCAAACGTCGATAGGCTGGAGGATAGTCAAAGAGCTCTCCATCTGGGGATAGTAAGCGATGATTCTGGTCCATCGGAATCGAAACGGCCTTAGCGCCAAGCAATTTTGTTTCAAAAATAATGTCAAACGCGTACTTTCGTTGACATAGATAGATGTCCGACGAATTACGCGCAACTTCAATACCCAAGAAATACTTAAGAGATCCAAGGTACTTCATATGAAAACAGGTCCCCAAATATGTCTTAAACACTCGAATTGCTTGCGGTGAAGACCCCATGATAATCATATCGTCCACATAAACCAACACATGCAATCGAATGTCGTTAGAGACGAAAATGAACAATGAATGGTCAGAGGGCGATTGGCGAAAACCATAGGCTTTGAGAGAGTTACCAAGTTTTGTAAACCAACATCGCAGAGCCTGTTTCAGTCCATAGAGAGGCTTCCGAAGATGACACACTTGTGAAGAATCTCGAGCCGAAAAACTGGGAGGAGGTTTCATGTATACATCCACTACAAAAAAATAGGTATTTTTCAATGGACATATCCGTTGCAAAACGCCTGAAATCTGTTGCAATGACCGTTTCCCAACGGACGTCAACGGATTTTTGCCCGTTGGGAATCGCGCGTTACAAATCGAGATCCGTTGCTATTTCTAACGGCGTTACAACGGATAGTATCTGTTGCGAATTGGCAATGGAGGGCAACGAATATATCCGTTGGCAAGTTTTAACAGATGCTCGTTACAACATGGTGACGGTTCCCTGTTACAAATTTGCAACGGATTCTTGTTAAAAATTTGTAAGATGCCCGTTACAACTTTGTAACAGATCTCCGTTGCTAGTCCATTGGAAAGAAAATAGTGGGAGATGAAATTTTGCAACGGGCATCCATTACCATTTAGTGGGAAACTTAATTTTCAACGGATGCCCGTTGCAATTTTTAAAGGGTATCTGTTAGAAATTTTTGGGAAAAATAAAAAAAAATTATAAAAATAATTTTAAAAATAAAAATTTTAATAACTTAAAATTAATATTATGAAAGTTTATACCAAAAATTAAAACCTAAAAATATTACATTTTATCTAAATTTACGGGGCCGATGTCATTTCCGTGGTTACCAGCACCTCGTGACGGTGTTGCATCCGAATCGTTCACCGGTTCTTGACGCGGTGTTGTTTCCCCCATCCGGCAGGATAACAATGCTATGACGCTCTCCATGTGCCGCATCTGTGCTCGAGTATCTCGAAGTTGTGCTTCGAGATCCTCGATACGCCGTTGTTGCGTGTAACTCTCTTGTACCACGAGAGGTACCGCTGTTGCGTCCTCGACGATATCCTTTTACAGTGTACCAAGATTTTATAGACACCCCTTATACGGTCTAACCGACTACAAAACAAAAAAGTTAGAGTTAGAATCGTTAGAAAATAAGTTATTAATGATGAAAATATAATTATTAAATTTTTACCTCCAAATAAATTGTGTTCTTTTGTAAAGGACTGAGCTTGTCAGGAGTAGAACCGCAAGATTGTGATTGTTGTGTGATCTTATCCGTCACAGCTTTCACAATTCTTTCCGCTCGAGGGTCGACAAGCTTGTGATCCTCTAGGCGTGGGTTTCCACTACCAGCTCAAGAAGAGTCGGTTCGCTTCCTATTCGTTACATCTGTGATATAAAATAAATATATTAATATAAACATTGTTAAAAACAAAAAATTTAAATATTAAAAAGTTTACCAATTCTTGTCTTCTCTTCGGGAAGGATTTCGATCCCGAAGTATGGCAATGCCGACCATCTCAGGGAACTTTCGCGCCATACCGACATTTTTTGGCCTTCTCGCTATTAACCTTGAAGTTTTCAGACTCCCAATATTGTATAGGTTAATTGAAGACCTCGTTCGTTGCGCATGTTGGTTTTCGTTTCTTGGTGTAGTAGTTGCGCTTGGCGTTGTTCATCATCAAACGCATCCGAACCTGTATGTCGCGTATCCATGCCGTGTAGATGCGCGTCGTATCCTTCTTCCGCCATCTGTATGCGCGCTGCAAAATAATTTATAGTGAATTAGTTTATAACATATGTAATTAATTATTTTAATTAAAATTTATTTTAAATATACTTACAATGAAGGTGCACCACCACCGGCGGCATATTACTTCAAGCGTAACTTGCCAAGAATAATAGAGTTGGTCCTGTAAGGACCCTTGGATGATGCTGTTGTTCGTATGTTTTAGAACATCATCCACATAAAACTTGCACATTAAAATTAAATAGTTAGATAACATTTATAAATTACAACAATATAAATGCAAATAATAGTAAATTTTACCTTATTGTCCCGGTAGGACGATCGGGATCGATAATTGGAAGGGTGAGACGCCCATTGAAATTATTGATCAAGGAATCGAAATCCACCATATCGTCCTCTTCATCAAATATCGGCGATTCCGATATTGGTGAAAGAGGCGATATTGTGGCGATGGAGGTGGGGGAGGGGCTCCCGTTGATCCAACGAACATACCTCCCGAACCTATAAATCGTCTAGCCCTCATTTTAGTGTTTAATGTTTGTAAGTGTGATTGTTGCGTGTCAGAGGAAGTGTTTGAGAGGATTAGAAGTTTTGGATTTGTGTTGAAAATGAAATTGTTCAACAGTTTATACGCAGAAATTTCCAACGGCATCCGTTGGAAATTCTAACGGATGCCCATTGGAAAAGCCGTCAACTAAACGGATGCAATTAAGTGACGTTACATTCTGTTTCTCTAACGGACATCCATTAAAATTTCCAACGGATGCTCGTTGGAAATGCGTGTTCTCAAGGCAACGGACGACAAAACGACGGTTCGTCTCCCATTGCAATGGGCATCCGTTACAAATTGCAACGGATGCCCGTTACAAAATATCGTAAACTAGGTAGTCATGATGACAATTTGCAACGGGTATCTGTTGCAAATTCGTAACGGATGCCCGTTACATATTTTCTAATGGGCATGTGTTAGAATAAATTAACGGATGCCCGTTACATTTTTTCTAACGGGCATCCATTAGTGTATATTAATGGATGCTCATTAATAATTCTTAACGGATGCTCGTTAATACTTTTGTAACGGGCATCCATTATGAATTCCCAACGGATGCCCGTTACAATAGTGGAAAACTTAGAAATTTTTCTAAATGTCGAATACGATTTCTTATTTCAACGGGCATCCGTTAATATTTCCAACTGATGCCCGTTGGTATAAGATCATATGAAGTTCTAAATTACACATCATCTATATTCACATCATTTACATTACACATTATCTACATTACACATCATTTACATTGAACATTATTGTATTTACATTTTTTCTTCAGTAGATTCATCGATTGGCGAGTCTTCCTTTGATTGTTCATTCAATTCATCGTCATTTTCATCTTCAGCATCTTCCGGTTCAACGTCTTCATAATCACGTATGAATTCTCTGTCTATGTGAGTTCTTGCGAGAATCTCCTCGCGATTGTCTATATCAATTAAACGAATCGGCTATGGATGATCGGGTTGCAAAAGATCTTCTTTTTCATATAAGCTTATAATTCCTCGTGGCTTGATCTTTACTACGGTCCACCACTCCTCTCTTCGACGTTTCAATGTTGTTGGATATTGCCATAACATACTTGATCTGCTTGATCTATTGTGATGAATGGATCATACTTACCATATTGCCATACATGATTGATGTCAATTCCTCCCCATCGGTTTTTCCGTATTCCACGTCCTACGGTTGGATCGAACCACTGACATTTAAAAAGCATTACCTTCAACCCAACGAGATCAAGATATTCCACTTGTAGGATTTGGTTCAAAATGTCGTAGAAGTTATCACCCTCTATTTCACTATTAACGCAAACGCCATAATTGTTTGTGCTTCTATGTTTTCCGTGTTCGTAAGTGTGGAACGTGTAGCCGCGAGTAAACAAAATTGGCCAACACATAACATTTCGTGCAAGACCATTAGCCAAATCTTTTGACCACGTTGGAAGCCTTTCATCAGAACATTTCACATGTATATCATAAAAAATGAATGAATACTTTATAATAAATGCAATTAATTTTTATAGACGTGTACACGAGTACTTACATAATCTCTCAACCACGAGCCATAATGTTGAACTTTCATGTCTGTGAGTTCATTTGTGTTTAGATGAGGATATGAACCAAATACTTCTTCATCAAATATCGTATATAATGAAAATACGTTAATATTGTATATATATACATATATATTTAAAATATTGAATAATATTGTTTTGTATTGTACCTTTGGAACGATAATAACTCTTGAAAATTTAGTAATATGTATGTGTGGACGTGATTATACTCCGCTAGTGTTAACCAATATTCTTCGGATTTACCTCCTGTACGTCTAATCGGTGTAAACATCTCAGGAATTTTGCCAAACTGCGGATTATATTGATACACATAGTTTGTATGATCATCCGCTGCACGTCGTTCTTTCGTCTGAATATGCGTCTCGAAATAAAATATGCTAAAATATGCGATTCCTTTCAACAAGTATTGTTTGACAATAGATCTTTCAACTGTTGCTTTGTTTTTTGCTTTTTTTCTTTAAATGAAAGAAAAAACCTTTCGAAAGGATACATCCATTTGAATTGAACTGGTCCATCGAGTATTGCCTCATCTGGTAAATGTATTGGAAAACGTTCCATGACAGTGAAGAATGAAGGCGGAAAAACTTTTTTCAATGAACATAATACTTCAGAGATATTGTTTTTCATTAATTCCAAGTCATCCTTTTTTTAAATTTTTTGAGCATAGATCTCTGAGAAGTATGCTGATTCCACATAGCACATCGAGAACATTCCGTGGTAAGAGCTCAACAAATGCAATTGGAATGAGTTGCTTCATAAAAACATGACTTTTCAACCTTATCTGCCTCAAACCAACAATATCCATACACTGAGCAATGTTCGATGCATATCCATATGGAAACTTAACGTCTTCTTTTAACCACTTTAATAATGCTGTTTTCGCCAGACCACACAATCTGAATACTGAGACAGGTGACCTTCCATCTCTTAATTCTAACTCAGGCCGTTGGCATATTGTCTTCAAATCTTTTCTTGATTGTATATTATTCTTAGTTTTATCCGCCACATTCAAAACAATATTGATGATGTTATCGAAAAAGTTCTTTTCGATATGCATAACATCTAAATTATGACGTAATATCAATGATTTCCAATATGGTAGTTCCCAAAAGATACTACGTTTATACCAGTTATACCATTCACCTTGGCCTTTAGGTTTACGATGCCCACGATCTCCACAACATTCTACCGATTCTTGTAAATCGCCCAGTGTGTTCAATCTTTTGTAAAGGATTTATGTCCCAATTTGCATGCACGGTGCCTTTTCTTTTTGTAACACGTTCTTTCGAAAATGTTTTTTAATCTTTCCGGAAAGCATGTCCAAGAGGAAGAAATCTTCTATGACAATCAAACTAACATGGTTTCTTACCTTGTACTAGTCTAAATGAATCTGTATCCTCCATACAATATGGACATGCTAATCTCCCGTGCGTGCTTCATCCAGATAACATTCCATAGGCAAGAAAGTCGCTAGTTGTCCACAACAAGACCGTTTTCAATAAAAAATTTTGATTTGTACTCACGTCATAAACAAGAATTCATTCCTTCCACAAATGTCTTAATCATAAATTAATGGCCGCAAAAACACATCGAAACTTTTCTTCGGATGTTCTGGTCCTGGAATCAGCAACGTCAGAAACATTACCTTTCTTTTCAAACACATATCGCGAGGCAAATTATACGGATACAAAATCACCGGCCACAGAGAATATTAACTTCCAGATTGTCCATATGGACTAAAACCATTGGTGCACATGCAAAGATAAACATTTCTTGTTTCATACACAAACTCGGGAAATATTTAATTGAAATCTTTCCAAGCCTTACCATCCGATGGATGTTGCATTATACCTTCGCCCGTCGAGTGTTATGCATGCCATCTCATTGTCGCAACGGTTTTTTCGATTCAAATAACCTTCTCAACCTGTTTGCTACATGCATGTAAAACATTTTCTTATATGGTACATATTACGTGAAGATGGTTTTTTGGAATCTGCTTGCCCCGCAAAACTTACATTCCAATAAGTCTTTATCATTTCTCCAAAACAACATGCAACTGTTTCTACAAACATCAAATTTTTCATGTGGCATTCCCAAATATTTTAACACATTCTTTGTTTCGTAGTATGTCTCAGGAGCTTGATTATTTTCTGGTAAATATTCACGCATGGTTTTGCAAAATGAATCCATGCAATTGTCAACAACATTGTAGTCTGTTTTTATATTCATCAATCTTGAAGATAAAGATAAGCGGGACTAACCTTCACGACAATCTTCATATATAGGTTGTTTTGCCTAATCCAATAGTTTGAAGAATTGGTGTGCATCAATGTTCGGTATCTCTTCACGCATTTTTGTTCATGAACAACTCCAGGAAAAACACACCATTTCCACATATGGATTGGTCGTTGATGCTTCATAAATAACTTCTTCATTTCTTTCTACTTGTGCTTCTTGCAAAATATCTCTAACGTGCTATTTTCACCATGGAAAACTAAATTTCGTAATTCTCAACGAAACCCACGTTATAAAGATGTTTGCAAAAAGTTTCTTGACTTCGATACTTCATGTTTTTGCATCTTTTGTATGGACATAACATTGTCCCACGTTCTTGACACAAAGGTTGCATCAATGCAAAACTCATAAATTGCTCCAATCCGAGTAAGAATTCTTGCGTAATCTCTTTGGTTATAGGACCTTTTCTTCTATACATCCATTCTCTCGATCTATATATATCTCGATTTGAAGAAGACGATATTTTGTTGAAAATATATATGTTGTTGATGGTTTGATGCTAAAACATTGATAGTTGTCATTAAATAGTTGAATTTGCAACGAACATCCGTTGGAAACCTCAACGGATGCCCGTTGCAAGTTCACGTGAATTTATTCCACCGAAAATCCTCGAAATTAACAATTGCAACGGGCATCCGTTACAATTGCCAATGAACATCCGTTACAAAGTGCAACGGATGAATGTTGACCTTTTTTTTACGAATATCTAACGAGTTTCCAACGGAACATGTCAACGGAAGTTATCCGTTGAAAGACCGTTAAAATTTGTGACGGATTGCAATGGACGGTAGCAACGGTAACTGTCCGTTAATCTTCCATTGAACTTTGTAACGAATTGCAACGAATTACTGCTTGTTGGAATTTCTTGTGTATTCGTTGCAATCCGATGGTAATGGTCATGAACGGATGGATCCGTTTTCCCATCCGTTGTAATTGGCGTGTTTTTTGGTAGTGCCCCTCATTAAGATCACCATGTAGAAATACGATGTGAACATCCATCTGATGTATTTCCCAACTTCGAGCCGCGGTGACAGTAAGGTCAAAATCAACTGAAACCATCTTCTAAATCGGAGCAAACGTTTCTTCGTAATCTAGCCCTTCGATCTGATTATTACCAAGAACAACCAACTTTTCTTTATATCGTTCAATCGTACCATCAGATCGGTATTTAATCTTAAAAAACCCATTCGCTGTCAATCGTATTCTTCCCTGGTTGAAGAGTTGTAAGAGTCCAAGTGTCGTTGTTCTCCAACGCAAGAATTTCAGAGTTCATGGCTGCTCTCCAGTTCGAATCAGGCAAGGCTTCTTTAAATGTCTTGGTTCGTAATTGGATGTCACAACACTAAGAAATACACGATGAGCCAGAGAGAACTTAGCACACGTCACATATTCATGGATCAGATAAACTTCGGATGGGAAAGGTGAAATCTGAAGAGCAGAATTAGAAGTCGAGTTCACATGAGAATACAAAACAGCAGGGGACCCTTGATCCACCAAAGATAGTGGAACCAACGGAGATGAAACCGGTGTAACATGAGAGAATCGAAGAGCTCGCCGTCGGTATCAAGCCAAACCCTGTCAAGGAAAGACGACAGAGCTGGGTTTGTTGGTCAAGCCGAGAAGCACATTCTGGTTGATGAAAACGGAAACATATTCTCGCGGAAGATAACATCGTGGGAGACAAAGAATCTCTATCGATGGAGGTCATACACTCTCCACCCTTTCTTTCAGAAGGGATAGCTAACAAAAACACAACGATGATTATGACTTGCGAATTTGTTCGCTTTCGTGTCTTGATTATGTGCGTAGCAAAGTGAGCCAAAAACGCAGAGATACGAGTAATCTGGTTCGGATCCGTATAGTATAGCAAAGGGGGTCTGATTCCCAATAACCGAGGATGGAGTGCGATTGATGAGATGAACGGCATCTAGAACGCTTTCACCCCAAAATGCGACGGGTAGGTTTGCTTGAAAAAGTCACGAATGAGCAATGTTGAGTATATGCCTGTGTTTTCGTTCAACATTTCCATTCTGTTGTGGTGTACCCATACACGACGTTTGATGAATAATACCGTGTGCTAAGAATAACTGTTGAAGACATATAAACTCTGTGCCGTTATCTGAATGTATGATTTGACCCATTTATCAAATTGTCGATCAACCATCGCAATAAACTATCGAATATATGTAGAAACCTCATTCTTAGTAGTCATCAAATATATCCAGACGGCCTGAGAAATCTCATCCACAATTGTCAGACATTATTTCGTACCCAAAAAAGAAGGAGTCCAATACGGTCGCCATACCTCGCAATGAATGAGTTCAAAAATAGAGGAAGCTTTATTCGAACTGTCGGAAAAACAATCTCTAACATGCTTAGCGCAGATACAAACTTTGCATGCCTTATTCGAAATCTTAGAATTCGGTGAAAAACTCAAAGCTAAAATCAACTCCAAAGCCTTCGCAGAAGGATGTCCAAGTCGTTGATGCCATGTATCTCACGATCAAAGAACACCTGTCCGAATCATCGCAGTTGTCTCGATACCAGGAAAATGCTTAAACCATATCGTGCAGAAGTCTCGGGGATAATTGCTGCAAAAGAACCCGACCGTGCACCAAAACATGCCCGATCATGCATCATATTATGCGGGTTGCCCGACCGTGCTCCATGTGTGCCCGGACTGTGCATGACTCATGGGGCTATTTACATGCAAAAGAGCTCGACCATGCACCACAACATGCCCTGTCGTGCACGTGATCTTTAAATCCTTTTGGATAAGTTGAATCTCGATCATCACATCAATAGTCGTTTCTCCAAATGCATGATGCTTTATGTAGCATCAGTTTCATTGTTTCCAGTTTCTTTAGTGGCTAGCATCTTGCTAACATAACATTTTTCAAAAAGTATCCAATGAAGAATTTTCTCTCTTCTTTGCATGTGCTTTTTCATACACTCTCCACCCTTTCTTTCAGAAGGGATAGCTAACAAAAACACAACGATGATTATGACTTGCGAATTTGTTCGCTTTCGTGTCTTGATTATGTGCGTAGCAAAGTGAGCCAAAAACGCAGAGATACGAGTAATCTGGTTCGGATCCGTATAGTATAGCAAAGGGGGTCTGATTCCCAATAACCGAGGATGGAGTGCGATTGATGAGATGAACGGCATCTAGAACGCTTTCACCCCAAAATGCGACGGGTAGGTTTGCTTGAAAAAGTCACGAATGAGCAATGTTGAGTATATGCCTGTGTTTTCGTTCAACATTTCCATTCTGTTGTGGTGTACCCATACACGACGTTTGATGAATAATACCGTGTGCTAAGAATAACTGTTGAAGACATATAAACTCTGTGCCGTTATCTGAATGTATGATTTGACCCATTTATCAAATTGTCGATCAACCATCGCAATAAACTATCGAATATATGTAGAAACCTCATTCTTAGTAGTCATCAAATATATCCAGACGGCCTGAGAAATCTCATCCACAATTGTCAGACATTATTTCGTACCCAAAAAAGAAGGAGTCCAATACGGTCGCCATACCTCGCAATGAATGAGTTCAAAAATAGAGGAAGCTTTATTCGAACTGTCGTGGGGCTATTTACATGCAAAAGAGCTCGACCATGCACCACAACATGCCCTGTCGTGCACGTGATCTTTAAATCCTTTTGGATAAGTTGAATCTCGATCATCACATCAATAGTCGTTTCTCCAAATGCATGATGCTTTATGTAGCATCAGTTTCATTGTTTCCAGTTTCTTTAGTGGCTAGCATCTTGCTAACATAACATTTTTCAAAAAGTATCCAATGAAGAATTTTCTCTCTTCTTTGCATGTGCTTTCCTAGGAACCACTCTCTTCCTAGCCATTTGTTTTTCCATTTATTTTGGGAGAATTTTCTGTAAACAAAAGATCATCTTTGCAAACTCTTTTGTTGTTGCATATGATTGTTTCTTCAACTCGCATTGTTCTGCTTCCAGATGCTTCTCTCTTCATCCTTCTTTGTTTTTTGTTTGCTGCAAAAATAAAAAAGGAATTCCTTCTTTGCCAACAACATTTAGGGTTTGAGAAGATATATTCACATTTGAGGCAGTTTTTCTTTTTAATTTCAAACAAATATCACAAATGCTTTAAATGAGGAAACTGCACCAATCACGTCAGCAACCTATGTAGCACATCACATAAACCATTTTTTTAGAATACACCGCTTGTATTTTTTAAAAATGCTCTGTTTGCTTTCTCTTTTATTTATGAAATATTATCCAATTAAAAAATGTTTAAGTGAAATATCAATCTGTTAAGGAAAAGCAAATAACATTTAAGGTTGGCTTTAAGTACACTTACTCAAATTTTGATTCACTCATTTTATTACCCTCATATACACCTTTTCTTTTAGAAAATCAAAGTCATCAGCTTCTTGGACGTTGTTTCGATATTCTTTTGTTCATATAACAAACTCCTTGATTACCTTTTCAAGACATTATAACTGAACTTGAATATCTCTCAACTTAGACCCGAGCTTATACTCATAATAGTTTTTTTATTATCAGCACAAAACGTTTTGCACATAACTGTTAGAGGAGTAAGTGACTAAAATTGAATACGTGCACTTAAATAAGTGTATTTACAAAAATGCGTATTTCCAACTAAGCATCAAACCTTATACTTTATTTTTCTTTTTCTCAATAAGATAAAAAAATTCAAGCTCATCAATTTATCGAATCAGAACACATTTAAAAATATTAGATTTCACAAACACCTAGTGATTTTCTTAAGAAAAAAAATCGATTTAAATCCAATGGTTTTGTGAAAAATATTTGCTAACTGACGTTCAGTCGAAACATATTCCACTTTCATTTGCTTTGTTCAATCTTCTCCCTTAAAAATGGTACCTAATCTCAATATGTTTTGTTCTGGAATGCTGGACATGATTTTTTTGAAATATCAATTGAACTAGTATTAGCACATAGAGCAACAAAAGGTTTTGAACTGATACTCTAATCCATTAGCATCTAATTCATCCAGATTAATTGTGTACAACATTTTTTCAAGGCGAGGTATTCAGCTTCAGCAATAGACAAAGATGTAGAGTTGTTGTTGTTTTTACTATGCCAAGACACTAAGTTATTCCCAAGAAAGAAACAACCTCTAGATGTGCTTTTCTTATCATCTGCATTGCCTCCCCAATCTGCATTACTAAATCTAATAAGTTCCTAATTAGTATTCTTTGTATAAACAATGCCATAATATGTCCATGTAATGAATTTGTAGAAAAAAGAAACACAACTCTTTCAGTTAAACGGTCTTCATCCAATACAACATTTACAGATTCAACAACTACTCTAGTTCGTAAATTGTAAAATTTTGTATGCAGTTGTATTAGTTCCATATCCAAGAAAGATTCCTTCATAAATTTTTGCATCAAATTTTCCAAGATATTTCCTGTCATTCAGTACATAACAAGTGCACCAAAAAATATGGAAATAACTCAGATTTTGACTTTACCTTTCCAAAGTTCGTATGGGGTTTTTGACATGTGGACGAACATAAACTCGATTATGAATCAAATGGAGATAGATTTTACATAAAGCATGGCACGAGCCATCTCTTGAACAGTCCTATTCTTTCTTTCAACTACACCATTCTGTTGTGGTGTTTTTGGAGCACAAAACTCATGTACAATACCATGTTTCAGCCATAACTTATGAAAAACATCATTTTCAAACTCACTTCCATGATCACTATGAATTCGTTCTACACTTCCTTTTGTATTTTTCAATTGAAAAAACAAGTAATGGAACAATTCAAAAGTATCTGATTTTTCTCTCAACAATTTGACCTATGTGTACCTTGAAAAATCGTCAACAACAACAAAAATAATCTTTTTCCACGAAAACTCTCTGTCCTCATTAGTCCCATCAAGTCCATGTGCACAAGTTCTAGTATCTTTCCAGTCTTAACATCAGTCATTTTCTTGTGATGAACCTTAAATTGTTTTCCCAATTGATATGGTTTACAAGTTTCAGTTTTGTCAAGATTTAGTTTAGGTATACCTCTAACAATGTTTGAGTTGGATAGCTTTACCAGTGATCGATAATTGACGTGTCCTAATCTCCGATGCCTCAAGGACATATTGTATTTCATTGCTTTGAAACATACTTTCTCTTCACTCCAAATGTAGCAATTGTTTGAAGATCTTATACCTATAAGAACACATTTATCATCAAAAATCATTATTAGACTGAACTTGATGATTACTGTCACAATTGATTAATACTAATTAAATTAACAGTTAATCTAGCAACATATTGTACATTCTTCAGAAGAGGTTGTCCAAATGTGTCTATATCACCTTTTCCAAGAATTTTGCCTTTGTTTCCATCTCCGAAGATAACGCTTCCCACATTTTTAATTTCAGCAAAATTTGATAAAAGTTCTCTTAAACCCGTCATGTGCCTAGAACATCCACTATCAAAATACAAAATATTTGATTTATCTTTTTATGTCGAAATGCAAGCTACATTGCAATACAAATCACTTTTTTGTATCTAAATTTGTTTTATTTTGGGTAGAGTATACTTACCTGAATCATACCTGGATTTCTTTTTGCAAGTGATCTGTTTGTGTACTCTTATTCCACAGAAAGAACATCTCACCAGATTGTTCCTTTGATATTGCATTGACAATCGTCTTCCAGAGTTATATCCATGACAATAAATTAGAACCAAAATCCCTATTATTCACACCCTTGAATGAATAACCCAAGTTTCTGTTTTCCATGTGCTGTTAAGGATAGATCTACCAATTTTACTCTAGAAACAAACCTATTTTTAGCATTTCCTTTTTTCTCCGTATATCCAATTCCATGATTATTTACTCTTTGTTTTCCCAATGAGAGTAGATAATCAAGTTTTTCACTACCGTTCGAAAGCATTTTCAATTGCTTATCGGTTTCTTCAAGCTGGCTCTTGACAAAAATTACTTCTTTTTCTTTCAGAATTACTTCCTTTTTCATTTCTTGAATCTGAACTTCTATTTTTTCATTAGTTTTGACCAGTTGTATGTTCAGCTTGCTCATATTCAGCCACTCATTGTAGATAAATTCCACATTTACTTCATCTTATTCATTTTCTATCTTATCAACCTTATTATATTCTTTTTCTCTTTTTCATCTTCTTCGATTATTCCAATGAATGCAACAAAACTTGTCAGATCTTCTTCATTACTATCTTCAGAATTATAACTTGATTCACTAAATGTGAGTAATGACTTTCCTTTTATCTACTAGTATCTGCACATTCATTTTTCGTATGACCAAAACCTTTGCATTTGTAACATTGTATTTCTCGCAATCCCTTCAAAAGACTTTCTCTCTTTGAAATACTTGGACATTCAGATTTAAAATGTCCAAATCCCTTGCATTCATAATATTAAAATCCAAATTTGCTTTATTTCTTACCTCCTTGTTCATCATTGATTGATCGTCTGACTTTTGTATGCTTTTCCATAAATTTTCCGAATTCTGTTATCAGAAGAAAAATATTCTCTTCAAGATTATCAAGTCTTGAGTTTTTGTTAGTGACTTCAAGAACTACCCCGTTATTTCCCTCTTTTGAAGTATTGCCTTGTTCAAGTTGAATCTCAAGTTCATAAGCAGCAAGAATCCCAACAATTTCTCTAAAACATGTGATATCAGTATTTAAAGACATATTCATAACAGCTTTCTGAACATGAGACTTTTTAGGTAAGCATCGGAGCAATTTATTGATCAACTTCTTATCATCAAAATTTTATCCAAGTACACGTACTTCATTGCAATTGCATTCATTCTACTGCTAAATTCTTTGACACTTTCTACTCTCTTATTTTCAATTTTTCAAATAGATATTCCAGAATATCAAGTTGAGTTCTCTTAACGTTTGAAGTTCCTTCATGTGTAGTTTCTAGAGTATCCCATGCATCCTTAGCAAATTTACATCCTTGAATTTGCTTGAATTCATTAATTTGTACAGAAATAAAATTGGTAGTAAGAGCTTTTGCATTAAAAGTTGAATTCCTTTTCTCAGTCGGTGTCCACTAATCTGAAGGTTTTTTATTAACATTTCCATGTTCATCTATCATTGTTGGTGAACTCCATCCATTTTTTACTACACTCCATGCATCTTCATTCATGCCTCTTATACTAGCTCTCATTTTCACTTTCTAGTATCCAAAGTTTGAAGCATCTAACATGATTGGTTTTCTAAAAGAATATAAATATATCGGTCCTTCCATGTTGTCTTCTAGGATCTCAAACCAATAATCAGATTTTCTCTAAATTTTGATTATCAGCTCTGATACCAATTGAAAATAATAGAAAGACAACGTTAATAAATAATAGGAATTAAGAGACACAGATATTCGAAACAATACCAATTTTTATTTACGAATCAATCTTTTAAGTACAATTGTTTTTCATTACAATGTATTCAAGACTTTCACAGATACAACTCTCTTTGAGTTAGATGTAAATAAACAACTTATTGATTCTCTCTTTCTCACCCTATTATCTCTCTAAGTACACTTGCACAACATAATGATAAAATGTCACTTGTTGCAGCACTACTTGGATACCCAACCTAGATGTGTCCAACTCCTTTTTTTATAGTATGTTTTCACACCTAATCTTCTCGTGAATCCAAGAGTAGATTCTTGTTTTTCTGTCTCATTCATTTTTCTTTTTATGTCTCTTTTCCAGTTTCATTCTCCTTTTCTTCTTATTCTCTTTCACTTTGAATTTGAAAATACCTTAGCCATATTTATTCTCTTTTATTTTCTCAACAACCTAAAATATCAAAGCCAGATCTAACATGGTGGGATATATATCAACATGAGTTAATAAAGACTCTGATATCCTAGAAGTATGGAATATTGATGATGAAACAAAAAAAAATGAAAAAAATGGAGAAAGAAAAAAAGAGAGAAAATGATGATGATGCTGGCTATACCTGAATGAAAAGTTAAGGAAGCAAAGTAAAATATATTTTTTAACTCACTTAAGCGAGGAACAACTATACAACATCGAGATTGAGATACATTTGATTTGTGTGGAAATTCCTAAATATTTTTCAGTCTAGTACATGTGAATTGATAAACTTTATTTTCCAAAAACAAACTTTATTGTTAATAAGTGAGCACATCAAACTAAAATAAATTTATTATATGTGATTAACTGTACTCAGTGGCCAGTAATTCTATTCTTCTAGGTTAATCTCTAGTTCATTTATAAGTAGGTGAGTAGGGTTGTGTGGTAATCTAGTGATTTTATGAATTGAGATCACTATTTTAAGAAAATTATACTCAAAGAGAAGCGAAAAACTTCTACTATCTGCAATTTTTCTTCAAAGATGATAGAAAAACGAAGAGCTAAAGTACAACAAAAAGAGAGACAACCACCAAAAAAGAAATTTGTTCCGATGAAAATTAAGGTGGAAGAACATAATATGCGCATATGAAAGAAACGCGTACTAAGATTGTGAATCATAACATACATCTTCCTTTATTTAAGAATGTATTATTTTCTGAGTAAATTGACTAATGTTTATGCTCAATAAAACATTGGATATAAAAGAAAAGTTAAAAGTTGTTGCATCATCAGACAACCACCTTAGCAAAGAAAATAAATTGTTTAAAGTTCATGTTAACATGCATTTTAAAAATATTCGTAAATAACTATAAATACAGTTGACCAATGTCTTTCACTTTCTCTATGGAGTTACAAAAGCAAAAAATATTCTCATTACATTTTACAGCAACCATACATAATCATAAAATCTATATATAAAAAGGAGGATGTAACTCCATAAAGAAAGGAACCGAGAAAAAGAAAACGAGTGGAGAAAAGGAAATCAGCATGAAACAAAAAGGGGGAGAGCTTAGACTTGGCTAAGAGGAGTTTGGACAGAGGGAGAGAGACTAGAGTTAGTGATCATCTCGTTTTCGTACACGATTCTCGCATGATTTTAGAGATGTTTATGATGATAGTTGCGATGTTTACGTGTGATTTTGTATCTGTTTTACTTGTTTTCATATTTTCATGTTTTTATAGTTTTTAATGCGTATTTAGTTCATTACGGAGCTAAAGAATATACAGGGGATAAAATACGACCATCGAAGCTGATAACGGAGCAAACGAGACAAGAAACGGACAAGGCATGGCCGAGAATATGTTGCATCACGGCCGAGCTTTCGAGACAAACACAGTCCGGTCGAGCACACAACTCAACACGACCGAGCATGCAACAAAGGAGACAGCCCGGCCGAGAGCATTCATCCAAATGTGTGTTGGCAAAGCAGACCAAGAGTAAATTAGTGTAACGTTAAGTTTATCTTGTTTATGTTAATCTGATTTTGGATCTCATGTGTATTTTTTTTAATTTCTTATAACAGAAACAGGGGGAGAACATACAAGAGAAGCCTTAAACAAGTAAATGTGCGGGAAAAAGGACAAAAGAAACTTAATTTTTGAAGTGCACTTAAATATTCCGAACACATATTTTTTTAAAGTACAGTTGATTGGTCTGGACTTATTTTAAGTGTATTTGAATGTTTTAACTTATGTGGATACTTGTGGACGTATTAGTGCATGGTGAATTAATCATTTTATGATGTTTTGTGTTTATGTGATAAGAATTCAAATGGGGAGATTGTAAATGAAATATTTTAGGAGTGTGTTAGATCTAGCTTTGATATTTCAAGTTGTTGAGAGATGCAAAAAGAAAGAGTGAGAAAAAAATGGGGAATCAAACTGGAAAAGAGATGCAAAAAGAGGAAATGAATGAGGCTGAAAAACATGAATCTGCTCCTGGATTCACGAGAAGATTAGGTGTAAAAAAATACTATAAAAAAAGGAGTTTGACACATCTAGATTGGGTATCCAAGTAGTGCTGCAACAAGTGATATTTGATCATTGTGTTGTGAAAGTGTCCTTAGAGAGATACTAGGGTGAGAAAGAGAGAATCAATAAGTTGTTTGTTTACATCTAACTCAGGAGGAGTTATCCGCGGAAGTCTGAGTACATTATAATGAAAAACAAATGTACTTAAAAGATTGATTCGTAAATAAAAACTGGTATTGTTTTGAATATATGTGTCTCTTAATTCCTATTATTTGTTAACATTTTTTTCTATTGTTTTCATATAGGAATACCGAGTTTATACTTTTTTCTTTTAAAAGCTCTTTGTCAGTTTTCCATTTTAGCCATTGAACTCAACTTCAAACACGGTTAATTGTACTAGAGATATATTCAAATCCACTTGAATATTATAGATTATCTTATATATTTCATTCGTTTTAGATTTCATGTGAACTCGTCATTCTCCTCCATATTTTATATCAAGTAAAGAGCTTATAATTCACAAAATCCAAATAATTTTATCAAGCATATAAATCTTTTCATATCCAAAAGTTTAGTGAGTATATCTGATAATTGATGCTCAATGGGTATATAATCAATTTGTAGTTACTTATTCTCTAATTATTCTTCAAGAAAGTGATATCTTATAATGTGTTTAGTTATACGATCTTGCGCTGAATTTTTTGAGAGGTTTATTGCATATGTATTAATGGGCCACAAAAGTACCATACTTAGTCCCTAATCGACCAACATTTGTTTCATCCACATGAGTTGTGTACAACAACTTCTGAAAAGTTTGTATTCTGCTTTGGCAGTAGAAAGAGATGTTGCATTTTGTTTTTTTTGCCATGTAATCAAGTTGCTTACAAGGAATAGCCAACCAACGGTATCCTAATCTGCATCACAAAAGTGCAAAAATGTAACATCAAAAAGTGCCTCCGATGGCTCGTCTGTTAATTAAGTAGTAATTCCTTGTCAATGAAGATTTTATCACAATAATTGTACTTGTCCGCTTTAATTTTCCTTTTACATGCCCTACCATGCCCAGCATCTAATAACTGGTTTGCAAACTAAGTCTCATGTTGATATAGACACATATTATGCGTTGATGTAAAGATGCGACATGTTTACAATAGGTGTGAACGACTAATGGATGCTAGCATTGTGTCAATTTTGCCCCCTCGAGTAACTGGTAATATGTGTCGAAAATCACCTCCTAGACGAATTATTTTACACCAAAAGGTTTTTCAACAGCTTGTTCATCGTTCATAGACATTATATCTTTCAATGTGCTCTCTACTGTTTCAAAGGTGTAGCGATGTTCCATAGACAATTCATCCCATATAATTAATTCCTTATGTGGAACAACATATCAATCATCCAATTTGATATCACCCTTCATTACAAATTTTTAATCATCTTTCCAACACTTATATAGTACATAACATGTATTATCAACATAAGAATGAAAAAAGGAATACGACATAGTGTTGGCACTGAATGATATCATTGTCAATATGAACTTACGTTATTGTCAAAGCTAATGTTTATTTACTTACCAGTGACACATTGTTAGACTAATATTTATAATCTACATGATAAATTTTATGTTAAATAATAATTAGTTAGTTTGGAAAGGGGGAACTTCAAAAATACCCTCGTAGGGCTAAAGTGCTTCAAAAATACCCTTCGCTGAAAAAAAAAGTTTCAACTTCAAATCTACCCGTAAAATTGTCGACAAATTTTCTCTCTCCTCCAGAACACCTCAATTTCTCTCTCTACTGTGGCGCGAAAATAACTGTTCTCCCACACCACGACAGATTCAGCAAGAGTAGCTTGAAATCGGCATCAGATTCGTTGCCAATAGGTTGAAATCGTTTGTTGTCAACAAAGAAGCTTGCAGTTAAGCAGGTTCCGCAGAAAAACTGTTGCACTGGGTCACAGAGTCTTAGGGGTCCAAGGGTTGCGGGGGTAAAGGGGTCGTAGAGGGGTCAAAGGGTCGGAGGGTTTAGAATAGGGTCGTAGGGGTCCAAGGGTCGTAGAGGGTAAAAGGGTCGCAGGGGTCCAAGGGCCGAAGAGGTAAAAGGGTCGCAGAGGTACAAGTGTCACAGAGGGACCTCTTCGACCCTAGGACCCCTGCGACCCTTGTACCTCTTCGAACCTTGGACCCCTATGACCCTTGTCCCTCTGCGACCCTTGGACCCTACGACCCTTGTCTCTCTGCGACCTTTGGATCCGTGCGACCGTTGTTCCTCTGCGACCCTTGGACCCCTTCAACCATTTTCCCCTCTACGACTCTTGTTACAATAATACTAAATCTACAAAAAAAGTGATACTAACAATATAGTCAAAATAATTTATTATTCACAAATTATTTACAAATAATATGAATAAATTTTGAAAATAATAATTTATCAAGTTATTTACAAATAATTGACTCAAATATCTATGAGCCTTGTACATTCGCGACCCTTGGACCCGTGCGACCCTTGTCCCTCGCGACCGTTGGACCCGTGACTGGTACAATGAAAACCCTCTCATAAAAAGTGGCTCTGGTGACGTTAAAGACCATGTCACCTTCATGATGAAAAAGTACGACATCCCCAATACGTATGTTTTGGTCGTTGTAGAAATCTGTCCATCCATAAGTGAATTTGGAGCCATCCAACTTGACCCTTGTACCTCTGCGACCATTGGACCCCTGCGAACGGGTAAAAGGGTCGCAGGGTCAAGGGTCGAACGGGTAAAAGGTTCGCAAGGGACAAATGGTGCGACCCTTGTACCTGTGTGACCATTGGACCCCTGCGACCCTTTACGCTTTATTATTAAAAAATTATTTACAAATAATATGAATAATTTTTAAAAAAATTCCAATGTACAAAGTTGAATTATCCATTCTCAAAATTATGTTACAAATAAACTATTAAAAAAAGAAAAATGTACCAAATTACATCTTCCATAATCAACGAGTAAACATTTTTTTAGACCCTTGGACCGTGCGACCCTTGTTTCCTTTCGACCCTTGTACCTCTGCGACCACTTGGACCTCTGCGACCCTTATCTCCCTCCGACCCTTGTACCTCTGCGACCCTTTGTCCCCGGCGACCCTTGGACCCTTTACGACCCTTATCTCTCTTCGACCCTTGTCTCCCTTTGACCCTTGTACCTCTGCGACCCTTGGACCCTCTGCGACCCTTATTACAATAATAGTAAATCCTTAAAAATATCGATACTAACAATAATACATTCTATTGAATAATAATAAAAAAACCAACCAAATACAAACATGAATTTTGTTGTTCAAATGAGGTTCAAAGCAATCAAAATACAACGAAATTCAATCTATGATGATTATAGGGGCAAGTAGTAGACAAGGTACATCATCAAGAACGTCAACGAGAACGGTGTCCAGTTCGACTTTGAGGGTACAACCCCCGTAAAAACCATTATCGTGACAAAACTTTGTCCAACCACTAGTGATGCTAGTGCCACCGCGTTTCACGGGCCTTAGATGTGCCTCCCAAATGACTGTGTAATTGGTTATCTATTCAACCTTACTTCGTCTACCGCAAAGACCATTCGACCTCGCAAACTCTATTGGAAGTGTATGCGATAACCGAATAAATTTACAACAACGCCAAACTAATGCATATACGGCCAGATTTGATGAATCGAATAAATCGGTTTGAGTTCACTTACCACTGTATCTACGGCCAGATTTGAACGCGTGACTGGTACCGTGAAAATCCTCACCAGAAGAAGATGACCCTACTTTTACGAAATGTTGCATTTTCGGCAAAAAATGGATGGAAGATGATGAGAGTTAGAGAGAGAGAAAGTGTCGTTATTAGAAAAAAGGAAATGGCTGGAATACGAAAAGACATGACCCTGACATCGAATCGCCGTCAGATGGAATTCAAAATGTTTTCAAATTTTGGTGAAAAATTTGGCAGACATTTTGGTGAAAATGATAAAATGTCAAAAACCAATCAAAATTGAAGGTGGCATGGGTCGATATATTCGAAATTGACGAATTTACAGGTTTATAATGATAAAATGCCAAAAACAATCAAAACTATACATTTACAACGTCAAATTAATTAATGCCAAATGAGGGTCGCATGGGACGCATGGGTTGCTTGGTCGCATATATGGATGAATAGATGCAAACTCGACGAATTTACAGGTTTATAATGATAAAATGCCAAAATCCAATCAAAACAATACATTTAAAACGTCAAACTAATTAAATTCCAAATGAGGGTCGCATGAGTCGCATGGGTCGCATGGTCACATATATTGATGAATAGATGTGAACTCGACGAATTTACGGGTTTATGATGATAAAATGACAAAAACCAATCAAAACAATACATTTACAACGTCAATCAACGGTTAAAACAAATCATGACCCATGTGTACCTAATTGAGTTGTGTATAATCAATGCCTGTGTTTCGAAAGTGACACTACAATAAATGTACAGATTAGGGACTACCAGAACGGTCCCTAATCGGTCCGAAAATGGGATTCGAGACCGATTAGGGACTGCAGCTCCCCGTCCGCAAATGAACGTCGCAAACCAATTTTCGTCCGCAATCCGTCCGCAAATTCAAACGCTAGTGAGAGTCCGCAAACCGTCCGTAATTTCGGACGATGAAGTTAGTCCGGAACTCGTCGGAAAATTTGCGGACCGACGGAGACCCGTCGGAAAACTTTCCAGATCGGCAGCGGCCCGTCAGAAATGTTTCCGGACCGGCCGCGGCCCGTCGGTCCGGCCCAGCCGGGGCCCGTCGGGATGATTTCCGGACCAGCCGCGGCCCGTCGGGAAAATTTCCGGACGACCACGCGGCCCGTCGGGAAAATTTGCGGACGGGTCTCTAGCGGTCCGCAAAATTTCCCGATGGGCCGCGTGATCGTCCGGAAATTTTCCCGACGGGTTGCGGCCGCGGTCCGGAAAAGTGGTGTTTTAAGAACTCAGCGGATGATTAAACAATACATTTAACATTTTGTTCAAATGTTGACATTATTTATATGATTATCTATATTGATTCTAAATTAGACATATACAATTCAAATATATTGATAATGGCATGGGTCGTTTGGTCGCATATATGGATGAATAGATGCGAAATCGACGAATTTACTAGTTTATAATGATAAAATGACAAAAACCAATCAAAACAATACATTTATAATATCAAACTAATTAATGCCAAATGAGGGTCGCATGCGTCGCATATATTGATGAATAGATGCGAACTCGACAAATTTACGGGTTTATGATGATAAAATGACAAAAACCAATCAAAACAATACATTTACAACGTCAGACTAATTAATGCCAAATGAGGGTCGCATGGGTTGCATGATCACATATATTGATGAATAGATGCGAACTCGACGAATTTACGGGTTTATGATGATAAAATGACAAAAACCAATAAAAAAAATACATTTACAACGTCAAACTAATTAATGCCAAATGAAGATCGCATGGTCGCATATATTGATGAATAGATGTGAACTCGACTAATTTACGGGTTTATGATGATAAAATGACAAAAACCAATCAAAACAATACATCTACAACGTCAATCAACGGTTAAAACAAATTATGACCCATGTGTCCCTAGTTGAGTTGTGTATAACCAATGCCTGTTTTCCAAAAGTGATAGTAGTGTTTTAAAAATCGTCGACATCGCTATTGATAATGGCAAATATATTGATAATGGCATGGGTCACTTGGTCGATGAATTTACTAGTGTATAATGATAAAATGACCATACATTTACAAAGATTCTAAATCAGAACAATACATTTACAACTTCAATCGAAGACTCTGCACACATTCTATTTCCACTAGAGAGATAGTTCATTGAGGGTCGCATGGGTCGCAAGGGTCGATTAAAGATTCTAAATCAAAACAATACATTTACAACGTCAATCAAAGACTTTGTACGCATTCTATTTCCACTGGAGAGATAGTTCATTAGTCGAGAGTGACCGAAGAGTGACCCAACACTGTCACCTAAGTCATCTCCTGTCATGTACTTCGTCTTCCAATCACATTTGAGGAGTGACCCAACACCGTCACCTAAGGCACCCCTACAACTCGTCAGTGACTGCATAGAGCATAAGTCCGCCGATTACCAAGACCTTGAGTAACACATAGACAACACGATGCCCTGCGTCGACAATGGTGACTGCGGCACGCTGGTCACAAAGGTAAAAAAGATTTTTCATAGAAATATTGGTTAGATATGCATACTAAGAGAAGAGACGTAGACGTTAACTTATATACATGGGTCGGAAGGGTCACATGGGTCGGAAGGGTCACATGGGTCGGAAGACAGGAGTCTGACAGCAAAACGACAAGTCATATGGGTCAGAAGAAAGGATTCTGACTGCAAAACGACAAGTCAAATGGGTATGGAGGGTCACATGGGTCGGAAGGGTCACATGGGTCGAAAGACAGGAGTCTGACAGCAAAACGACAAGTCGCATGAGTCGCATAGGTCGCATGAGTCGTCCATGGGTCATATGTGGTCATATTGGGTCGCATGAGTCGTACAAGGATCATATGTGGTCTCATGAGTCGTACAAGGGTCATATGTGGTTGCATGAGTCGTATAAGGGTCATATGTGGTCGCATGCGTCGGATAGGTTCCTGTTTAAACCTGATTCTAATTTAATCCGATTGAGCATCGCATAACGGGTCATATTGGGTCGCATGAGTCGGATGGGTCATAATCTTACGAAAACTAGATGCAAAATAAGACATTTTCAACGTTTAAATATTGATTACATAAAGTCACAAAGGTTACAAAGGTCACAACAGTTACATAAGGTTACATAAGGTCACAACGGTTAAAAAAAAAGGAAAAAAGAAGTTCAAGGAGAAAAGGCAAGAAAAAAGTTGAAGAAAAAAAAGGCAGAAAGAAGTTCAAGGAAAAAAAAGGAAAGAAAAAAAGGTCAAATCTGCCGACTTTAGAGACACATCGGAGCCCTCCCCCGCAAGGAGAGTCGTGTGTGACACAACGCCTTCTCCAAGTTGACCTCCAACCATGACCTTAGATAACACGGATACAGCTTGATATCTGAGTCCGCCAATTACCAAGACCTTATGTAGTGCATATACAGCACAAAGTTCTCCATCCACGTTGTAAGTACTTGTGTGTATCTGTATAGAGACCGAGTCCGATGACTACCAAGACCTTGAGTAACAAATAGACAACACGATGCCTTGGGTCGACCATGTGACCTTCGTAACGAAGGTCAAAACGGTCACAAAGGTAACAAGGATTTTTCAGAGAATTTAGGATTAGATGTTAGAAATCTCCCTTTAGAGAAAATGAAAGACTCGAAACAAGAGATGATTTGGTGCTACAAATTGTTGTAGTTTTTCGATTTTTCCTCCTCTATTTATAAACTCATATTTAAGGGAAAATAAATGTTACAAGACTCCTAAAATTCCAGAAAGACACTAAATACAAAGAATGACCAAGGTGTATGTATTGACCACATTAAAGAACCTTTTAATATAGGGATAACAGAGACGTGTCCCATTGGTAAAATAAAAAGCATAGTTAGCACCTGGAAAAGCTAGTAGTCTGACATTGAAAAGACTAGTCGAAAGGGTCGAAATGGACAAATGGGTAGCAAGGGTCGCAATGGTCGTAATGGCTAGAAGGGTCGCAATGTCCACATGGGTCGCAAGGGTCACAAGGGTCGTATGAGGCTCTATGACCCTTGGACCCGTGCACCTTGTACCTCTGCGACCGTTTGACCCCTACGAAAATGTACCAAATATTAAATAAAAATGTACCAAATGTTTACATCTTCCATAAGAAAAACAATGTATGAAATATCAAGTTAGTCTTTTTGGGGTGAATAGATACGTTCTCCATTACTAAATATATCAGCCGTCATCTTCTCACATGTGGAAGTAACATTGTCATCGCAAATTACGTGAAACATATTCCTCCTTCTCAATAACGAGGCTTCTACGAATTTGTAGGAGAAAACACCACAATCATTCCCGCTTTGGTTCTGTGACAGACCTTCATAATACTCATACTTCCATTCATCTTCCCCAGAAGCCAAAGAAGGAAACCCTCCGAGAATGAGCATCTTGGGGACAACTTTTCTTATCTTCTCAATCACTGGATCGATATGCGTTTTCTTAAGCCTCATCTGGCAGTCGTATACCATGATGCATCGGGTTTTGAAATCCGCTTTGATGGCTACCCAATGACATCCTACCCATCGATTTTTGTCCGTTGGAATGTTTAGAACCGAGACAAAACCTTCATAATCACTAATTGTTGTCTTCGTACTTCTGAATGGATAATTGGCATTCAAAAAATCACTAAGCATTTCCGGCAAAGTTTCCATATCCTCGTACATCCACAGCGAGATCGTCTACATGAAAGCAACATGACAAACATAATAATTCTGATTTGCGCTGGGATTCAATGCCGAGCGAGAAGACAACACCATCAACGCCTCATCCAATTGCTGCAAAAAAATTAACACACATGAGTACATATGACACAAAACTCCGTGAGACTAAGGGTTTAAAAAAAACTTACATCATCTTCAAGCCATATATTGGCCTTTAATTATAATCTCCTAAAACTTTAGCCCCCGGGGAATATCTAGCTCAGACTTCCACCACCTCTCATGTCGAGGTGTCTTTAGGAACCAATATAGATTAGTCAACTTTTGACCGCTAGCGTCAATGCAGGAAGGTCGGGTTATCAAGCCATTTACTAATCCCTTGGGAATCCACACAAACTCCTCTTCCCCTTCAAGTTCTTGAACCACTGTTCTTGCTCTTTTCGCCGGCGGAGGTTCAACATATGGCGCAGACTCCTTCGATAAAGGTCCAACGCCTGCATAAAATTTACTTCATTAAATATATGGCGACCAATACGACCTATGCGACCCATGCGACCAATGCGACCTATGTGACCCATTCGACCAATGCAACCTATGCGACCATGCGACCTATGCGACCTCAAATGACCGTACTTACTTGGTGGTACTTCGACAATAGCAACGTCCTCTTGGACAAGACCCACTGCTGGAGTATCCTTGGCAGGAAACCCATGCGACCCATGCTGGAGTATCCTTGGCAGGAAACCCATGTGACCCATTCAACTTTAGCGACCCGGTGACCCATGCGACCTATGAAACCAATGCGACCCATGCAACTCTAACGACCCTGCGACTTATGTGACCCTACGACTTATATGTCCCTGCGACCGATCCGACTCTTGCGACCCATGCCGACTCTCGATGGAAATCGACACTCAAATGACCTTTTCACTGAATATTACTTACTTAATGGAACTCCATCACGAGCAATGTTTGCCAAATCCTCTTCTGAGCCATCTCTGCTTGGCTCTTTTCTTGACACTGGATTTGAACATTGAAGGAATTCAAAACCATAATCACTAACAATGTTGAAAGATTGGTTTCGGTGATCGCAACTTTCTCAGGAGCCTTTGATTTTGGATTAGGCATATGAATCCTGGCATCCCTTAGAAGGTCTCTTACGATGTTGATGATTCTCTTCTCTGACTTCCTTATTTCCCCTATTAATTTCTACTGCAGTGTCAGAGAGACTACAGCATCAGCATCAGCATCACTCACGCTCTCCTTCCTCTTAGTCCCTTTTTCCTTCTCCTTTTTTTGATCACCAAGAGCTGATGTTTGTGTCAGCATATCTTGCTTACGGATATCCTCCCAACAAATACCATTCGGATTTCTACAAAGATGTTTCATCCATATCTGAACATCGGGATCGTCACATCCCTCACAATCCTCCAAATCAGAAAGTAAAGCTTCCTCTTCGTGTTCAGCACGAAGAATACTTAGAATATCCTGAAAAACAAAAAATAACCATTATTACCCTCTGTGACCCTTGTTTCCCTTGTGAACCTTGTGTAATTGTTACCTTAGAATCTCCAATCTACCTTATCACATCTACATACTTCGGGTTAAAATTGAATTTAACCATCTTCTTGCACATTCTTAGGCATGATCGATGCGCATCTACAACCTCAACATACCATCCCTTTCTGCCCAAACTAAGGATGGTTTCGAATGGAAGTAACTGAAACATTAAAACGAAATGATAAGAATGCAAAAAGTACGAAAACGTTCAAGTTATTCGAATAATATATACAACTTACCATTAGTGGGATCATGAAACCGCCACAATACCATTTTGGTTTCGGTGATTCCCCGCTAACGTGCTTGCGACAAGTATCCACAATCTTCTCGAATGTGTAACGACCCCATGGACCTTCACAAAATTCCAAATCATCAACCATGTCAATGAGATAACGGCTGATAGAATTTTCTGCTGAAGGCTTGTGAGCCATAACTTGCGCCAACAACATCAATGTTGCCAACCTCTTCCGGTCGTCGGAATTCTTCGCCTTCACAAGCTGTTCACTGACTTGTTTGGGGGTCACCTTTCCACGGCCGAAATCCTTCAGCCTGAATGTGACACCCATCATGGACTCCAATCCTATGGGATATGGTCCGCATTTCAATCCGGAAATTAGTGCGTGCTCCACTATAGAGTACCGGATGAGAATGCCGTTTATGACGAACCACAACTCCGTCTTGTCCCATATAATCACAAAGTGATTTAGTAGGATAGACATTTGAACCTTCACCAATGTGGAGTCACATTGTAAATGGAATAAATGCCTAAATTGTGACTCCTTCTCGAAGTAATGCAACTCGTGTTCATCTAAGATTCCTCTCAATGTCGTTATTGTCTCGTGAGGATAACACTTGGTGGTGATCTTTGGCATTATTTCCATGTGCTTAAATTCATACACAAACTTCGGCTTTGGCGCCACCTGCAAAATGACCAATTACGAATACATTATACTTCTACCGACTTAAGCGACCCATGCGACTCAACCGACGCGTGTGATCCATGCGACTGAACCGACTTGTCCGACCCATGCGTATATATATGGGGAATTTAATTTGAAGTTGTAGTATCATGTAAAATATCCTTGTTTAAAAAGTATAACCTTTTAAGAATTAATTCAGAAGTATTTACAATATTATAACAAAAAGGTGTTAACCTCTTATTATCATTTCATGTTCAGTATCAATTTCCATAGGGCTTGTGTGTTGCATGAATGAATGGGAGATAAACGGACGGTTTTCCGCTGTTAAGAACCAACATCCATGTTAGCAATGTGTAGCATATGATATGACAAAGTATAGATAATTGTCTATAGTGCACTGATGTAACATCAATGTATTTTCATGTACTTCTAAACAATCGATTATATTGAAAATACCTCTACTCCAATTAAATTCTTTTCTTGCCAACATAAGGGCTTTTGTTAAGCGCTGTGATTTTATAATTTTCTGTCATTTCAAGTTTAATAATGATATAAGTGACAGATTTAATGCATAAAATGGTAAGATATAAGCATACTAACAACTATGTGACGGTTTAGAGGCAAAAGAAAATGTGATATGGTGTGTGCAAAATGTTTAGTAGTTAAAGACCTTTTCGTATCAAATCAGATTCATCACGAGTTTTCATGTGTTCAGTGGGTGGGCATATAACACCATGGTCTATTTCTCACTGTTAAATAAAAAGATCAAATACATTAGTTCAAAACATATAAAAGAAGTCTAAATGTGTTTGAAACACATTTTAATATAATCTAAATGCACTTACCATTGTATGATGAATTCGAATTTTCATCAAAAATATTATCTTTGATAAAATCATAACGATTAGATTTTTCTCATTCAAGTGATTGGGATGCAAATTATTTTATTCAATTATATCAAATTATTAAAAATTTTATCTTAAAATTATTAAAACGATAATGACATCAGAGATGATTTTATAGAATCTAGTTTGGTTTTAAAGTTATATTATCAACGCAATACATGTTCACTACAATATATTACATGTATGTTTTATAAGTATATAAAACTATGGATTGATTGGATCACCAAACATAATAACATATAAATTTAATAACAATTAGAATGTATAAGGTTTTTTAAAAGTCATGACTATTAGTTAATAATAATAATAATAAGTTATAATTTTTTAAAAGTTATGACTATTAGTTAATAATTGATGTCATGTGATCTAGTTCTTGGTTGGATTAAGGAAAAAGATGTCATGTAATCTTTAATACTGTAAAGATGTCATGTAATCTATTAGTTAACTTATGTTCTGACTTAGTTATATAGTTATACAACTCCAAAATAGTAATACTTCGATCTTTACAATGTTACTGATTAGATCAACGTTAATCATACCATCATCAAAACCATCTTTAATACTGTAAAAAGTGTTTAATAAAAAATAAATATCATTATATCCCATGTATCTATATATAAATATATAAATGTTGGTTTGATATACATAATTCTCGATATACATACAGAATAACGAACAAATATGATATAATATCCAAAAAGAATAACAAACCAAATATGAAAATAGATTAGTAGAAACATTAGGTTCTAAGAAAGTATTTACTTTCATACTAACAAATAGTTTGATATATTGTTATATATATAAATATATAGCTATAAGTTTATACCTATATATATAGTTATAATCATACACAAAATGCATTTTACAAAATGCGAATATGTTAAACGTCTGTAATTGTATATTTAAAATCAGGTATATTAATAATATAATTTGTTATTAATATATGTGGCCAAAAACATCAACAACATTTTGATCTATGCAACTGTCCAACTTAATCCTATCAAATAAATGATTTCTTAAACAAGAGGGTCTTGTTTATATTTTGAATCCACAAAGATTATGGCTTTAAATAATTCTTGAATTTGGCTAATCTGATAATTGTCATTCTCAAATCTGCTTGTTTGTTCTTGTATATGTATACAAACAAACATTTAAAAAATATTTTACATTTCAATAAAATCGCCGGATGTTGTATTCAAATACAGGGTACCAAAAAATGTTGAAGAATAGTTAAACCAGTTAATTAAATACAAAATTTTGGGACAAAGTTACAGACCAAAATAAAAAGTGATTGTGACCCGAAATTTTGTAATTTTGCACGAAGATCGATAGCCTTCTAGTCCCAAACGGTTATGATAATATCTATCCCTCTAGGTTAATAATACTTTGTTAATTATGTTAATAAAACAACAAAAATTTATGCTTACACATCAATTTTAAAACCTACCAAGAAAGTTGTAAACAAAGCATAATTGGTTGGGTAGCGGACATATATTTGACATTAAAGTCTTTGATAGAACCTACATGTCCGATAACCTCTAACCAATAAAATATGAGTGTGATATTTTTTTTTGCAAGCAAAAGGTAGTTACTGGAGAACATAATAAATGAAACTAAAAACATGATAGTTCATATATTTTGAGGCGATACATCTCTCTCGCTATTTATAATAGAACTTCAAAACTTATGTCATCTTAGTCATAGCTTTCAAACGAATTGCTATTTTGAAATTCGTTAGTTTGAAATTTTCGTTGATGCAGACAACGTCAAAACCCTCATTTAAATTCCGTATGAAATGATTAAAAAATATTTCATTAACTGTCCCCTAAATCCAAGATGGTTGCAAAAAACTTGAAGATTATTGAGAGAGAAAAGGTTAATGAAGCTTAAAAAAGGATAGAGATATACAATTTAAAATGGAAATACATGTTTAGTCGATCAACAAAAATATATTCCCACAAATTGTTTGTGTTTTTTAACGTCGTGAGTTTTCTAGAAACGGAAAATTCTAGCTATAATCCGTTGCTGAGAATCACCAACCATTAGATCAAGGAACTTTATGTGGGAAGTCGGCTTGTTTGCTTTAGCAAGTTGTAAAGAATCCATCGATAATTAGTAACAAACAGATTAATAGATGTCGAAGTATAGCCCTTTTTGTGTAGTTGGAATTGAGGTAAACAAATAATTGTATACATATATAATGATTTTATAGGTCCTACTGTTAGCTTGTGTGTAGTGATAGTGACCAGTAACAAAAATATCCTTTTTGTCACTAATTGTTGAATAATAAGTGAGTAGTGAATGCAAAATGTTGTCAATGCAATTGATTATTTACACGTAACAATTGGTTTCACAAGTGTTGTTGATTATTATCTTTTTTTATAGTTACACAAAACCTATGATTGAAGAATGTGATTTCATTACAAAAAAAAGGTCAAATATCAACGGGCGGATTATTGAAATATATGAAGGTTATCGTGAAGATAAGTCTCGTTTATCTTTGTCCTCAAGATTGATGAGTATAAAAAAGATTACAATGTTGCTAAAAATTACATGGATTGATTTTACAAAACCATGCGTGAATATTTACCGGAAAAATAGTCAAGCTTCTGAGACATATCACGAAATAAATAATATTTTAAAAGATTTGAGAATGTCACATGAGAAAATTGATGTTTGTAAAAACAGTTGCATGTTGTTTTGGAGAAATGATAAAGACGTGTTGGAATGTAAATTTTACTGTGCAATCAAATTTCGTCCAAAGAAACCATCTTCATGTAAACATGTACTGTAGAAAAAGAAGTTTTATATGCTTGTGAAGGTTGAGAAGGTTATATGAATCGAAAAACCACTGCAGCAATAAGATGACACGCAGAACACTCGACAGGCGAAGGGATAATACAACATACATCGGATGGTAAGGCTTGCAAAGATTTGAAGGAAATATTTCTTGAGTTCGCGTATGAAACGAGAAATGTTTATCTTTGTCAGTGCACTGATGGTTTTAGTCCATATGGACAACCTGGAAGTCAATATTCTCTGTGTCTGAAAATAGAAATAATATTTCTAACGTTTCTGATTTCAGGACCAAAACATCTGAAGAAAAGTTTTGATGTCTTTTTGTAGCCCTTAATTCATGAATTAAGAGATTTGTAAAACAATGTAATTATTACTTATGACGTGAGTACGAAACAAATTTCAAATTAAAAGTGGTTTTGTTGTGGATAATTAGTGACTTTCTTGCATATGGAATATTATCTGGATGTAGTGGTGGGCAAATTATCCGAAGAACCTGTCCCAGACCCACCTAAAATTGCTCGAAGCCATGGGTTCAGATTCGAGTTTGGGTAATGAAATCTCATTACCCGCAGATTCAAATTCAAATATTTTCATCTCTACAATGGGTACCCGGGGTACCCGAGGATATATATATAAATATTAAAATAAACATTTATATCACAATATTTACAGAAATGAAACTAGGTATTATTACATACTTTTCTCTTTCACTCTTTTGTTGTTGTTGCCGCCTCTCTCATCTCTTTCACTCCTCTTTTCCACCCATCTTTCATCTTTTTCTCTTGCTAACCTTGCCACCACTCGCCTCCATCACCACCGGTAAGCATAGCTTTCTGGTCCCTCGTATTTTCCTCTCTCATTCTCTGCTTGTATTTATATTTGTTTGTCTTTCTCTCTATCCATGTCTCCATTTGTCTTCTCTCCGTTTCAAGTTAGATGTTGGTAAGTGATGAGATTATTGAAGCTATTGCAAATTCTTTGAATTCAGGTGAGATGTAGAAATCATAGCGACCTTCATTTTGAAAATCAAAGAGTTCATTTCGTGGAGAAAAAGAGCAGAAACAGAGAAATACGTCAAAGCAAAAACCATTAGACATCCTAAAAACTTTAATGCCATGAAACAACGTTGTTTAGCTTCAATAATCTCCTCACTTACCAACATCTCCTCAGCACCTTGTGCTTCCCCCGTCCCATCTCGTCTCCTTGGTTATCACGGTAAATGGTCTATCAGTGACGTAGCTTCACAAGAGGAGGAGAATAGAGAGAGGTTATGAAGAAAAATAGATCTTGGTTTCGGGTTTCGGGTACCCGTGATACACAGGTTTGGGTTCAGGTAGATAAATCATTACCCGCTCGAGTTTGGGTTCGGGTACGGGTACCCCAAAATTTCCGGATACCCGACCCATGCCCACCACTATTTGGATGGAGCATGCACGGGAGATTGATATGTCCATATTGTATGGATGATACACATTCATTTTGACTAGTACATGTGAAGAAACCATGTTAGTTTGATTGTCATAGAAGATATCTTCCCTGTGGACATACATTCAGAAAAGATAAAAAAACATTTTCGAAAAAATATGGTACAAAAAGAAGAGATACTTTGTATTGATGTGTGAGATCAGAGGTTTTAATATTTCCAAGACCACTCCACCACAAGTATACGATTCGTGCAGTACAAGGGTTGAACTTTGGGGACTAAGTGCAGCTTTAGAACTAAGATGTCACGAGAAGAAGATCGATCAATAGATGAATTGTGAATTAAGAAATAAAGATAAATAAGGATGACGAAGCTAGACTAGGAAATAAGGAGTATCATGGGTGTCGGGAATACCGGAACATGCAATGGATGTTTCTATGGATCATGAAATTTGGTTTGTATCAATCGATGGGGAACTAATATCTAATCCTCTATCTAGGAAATCAACGTCACTCACCTCCCGATGTAGCGCGGAACGTCTAGACGCGCTAAGAACAATAGGGAACTCTACCCCTAATGCTAGAAATGACTCTCCCAAGCCTAAATCTCCTATCTAGGAAACCAACGACATTCATATCCCTATGTAGTGCGGAACTTCTAGATGCATGACGAACGATGTGAATTCAACTTCTAATGTCGGATGGGAACTCGACCTCTATAAACGGAAATGACTCTCCCAAGCCTAAATCCTCTATCTAGGAAATCAACGTTGCTCATATCCCTATGTAGCGCGGAACTTCTAGATGCATTAAGAACAATGGGAATTCTACCTCGATTATTACCGTTCCTAAATAGATTAATTGACCGGTCTCATTAATCTAATTCATTCGAAGGTTCATTCATGAGACTCAAGCCTAACTCTACCAAGTCTAGACGAATCTCTAATCTCCATCAAACATGCCTAATCTCAGTAGAATAGATCTAGCCTTATCCAAACTTGAAATCAACAACGTATGAAGGCATTACACACAAATCTATAACCTACCGAACCATTCAATTGAACAAAACCGAAAATCAAGCATTAATAACTTAAAACATCCATTACAATGGCATGCCTAACCCATGACAATAGATCTACTCAGAAATCATAGAGAAACAAACAAAAACGAAGTAAGTGTTCGTCTCCCCTATCATCCCGAGCGTTGGCTTCGAATGAATCCTTCGGATGCCCAAAGTCTTCGATCCGTGTTCTCTCCTCTTTCTCCCGTGTCTCTAGGCGTCCTCTCTTGTTCTGTGCCTCGTCCCCTAGCCCTAGATGGCTTTTTTTCCTTTAATTGCCCATTCAAACCTTCAAAAGAGGTTGTTCCGGATTAGGCGGTCCACTCGGGCACAACCTCCACCCGCTCGTGCAGACTTGAACCTGCTCGTGCACCATGTTCAGCCCAGTCGGGCTCTCATGCCCGCGCGTGTCAACTACCAGCCCGAGTTGGGCTGGTTCTCGGCGATTTTCTGGTCCAAATTGCAGCCCGATCGGGTCCAATACTTAGCCTGAGCGGGCACACATGCCCGACCATGTTGTCTTTGTGCCCGAGTCGTGCTTGCTCTCGGGGATTTTTGGCTCTAATTTTGCAACCTTTCCCTCGAGGTTTGAGTTTTCCGTTTGGTTCCATGGCTATGCACATGAGGTATCTTGTCATTCAAACATGTTTTCGGGGTGGAAATGCCGTAATCATTCATGTTTTCCTTCATGTCTTCGTTTCCTACACAAAACAAGAAATGGTAGATAAAATCCTCGAATAAACTCAAATAATCGGTAAAGTCCAAGAAATCTAATCAAAACTAAACCTAAGAATGATGTAAATACTATGACGGATAACATGTTATCAAACTCCCCCAGACTTAACCTTTGCTCGTCCTCGAGCAAATCTATAGTCGAGTACTAGAAGAGTAAAACAACAATGGATATTAGTACGAAAACTTTTAAGGATTAGCCATCATGCAAAACAACGCATCACATGAACGCAAGCCTAAGCGAACCTAGTTCAGTCTTCTATCAACCGAAAGTCACTAGCCAAGCAATCCTACCAACGACCTAATTCTATTTCATACCCCTAGACAACGTCCAAGCGATCTCCATACAAATTCCCTAGGCTTGAGATATCATTAAACTCGTATTCTCGTTCTTATTCTCTTTTCTTTTCTTTTTTTCTCATTTTCTATAGATCCACGCTTGGTTTCTAGGACGTCGAAGTCGAAGAGGGATGGCTTTCTACCTAGATCCAGGATGCCTATCGCACACTCATAAGGTCTTGTGACCTTAGAGCGGTGTCATTGAAGAACTTTTTTTTCTTTTTTCTCTTATTATTTTTACCAAAGAATACGCATCACTCTAACCCTTAGGACGTAGAATAGCGCCTCAACCCACCACTTAGACCCGAACCATTGATCTCGATGTACTCATGTCAACGTAAATCTGAAATAGTTAGAAACTTATCCAAGATGACAGCGAAGTATAAGCGTGTGGAATCTAATGATCAATGAATGATAAAATATATCAAACAAGCAATGATCAATAGGTATACACAGAGATATGGATACTTGGTACTGAAACCTAGGAGGTGAATGCAACTATAGATCATGGTTTCAAGCATAACTACTCAACTTATCGGTATCTAAAAGACTTCTAAGCAAATCTAGACTATTGTTCAAGATTCGACAAAGTCACACAATAATGACTAAAGCTCGAAATTTTATACTAGGTATCCATCCGGTGTTCAAGACCTAAGAGAATCTTGCATACTAATCTGCGGGAAAATAAGGGTTAGAACGTGTTCACCTTGTATATCTTGCTGTCCCGAGTTGGTGATGCGGCTGGATGTCGTATGCGTCTCCTCCTCAAGGATGATATCGATGTCGAAAAACGTGTGAAAATGAATCACACAATCCAAAAGAAGAAATACAAATCCACCGAGTACATCAATGTGAAAAGAAAAAGAATAGTTCCGAAAAAAATGAAATGAAAAATGCAAAATTCAAAAGTCGGGTTGCCTCCCGATAAGCGCTTGTTTAGGGTCGTGAGCTTGACCAAATGCTCTCCTCATCACCGTCGAGGTGGATGTCCTCGCCTTCTTATGTGATTCCTCCTATGTCGTGTCCTTCGCTCGGGTTTGTCGCTCGTCATCCGCCTTGCTAGATCAGCTAGCTCTCCTATGCTCTTCTCTTGCCCGATCAAGTTGCTGTTCAAGATCAGCGTCTTGTCAAACTTGTCATTCTGAACGGTTGGGCGTACTTTGCTGGGTTTGGTCAAAAATGTTGCACGATTGGGATTTAGCCTATGCTTGGTCGTGCTTTGCTTGCTGTTTTGTGTTGGTCGTTTGTGTGCGTCTTTGCCTTGTGTTTCTTCCGAAGCTCTCGAGAGTTGTCCGTGCTCGTGGTTATCATCTTGATCAGTACCTCTAGTCGTGGGATCTAGCAATAGGTCACTCGTGAAATCAACGGACCAAATGGACTCTAACCTAGGTACTTTCTTGAGATGCTTATTTAACCCAAACTCCACTGTTGCTTCCCCTATCTTCATCGTAAATTTCCCCTCTCTCACGTCGATGACGGCGCCAGCGGTATTGAGGAATGGTCTCTCCAAGATAACCCAAGATAATGGGTATTCTTTCATCTTCTTTCATGTCCAAAACCACAAAATCAACGGGAATGTAGTAGTCACCTACCTTATGTGGTACATCATCCACAATACCGATTGGAAGTTTCGATGATCGATCAGCCATTTATAACACCAACTTTGTGGATTTAATCTCTCTCAAATCAAGTTTCTCGTACAACGACAGCGGCATGATGCTGACACTAGCCCCTAAGTCGCATAGGGCATTGTGGATGGTCATGTTTCCAAGCTTGCAAGGAATGACGAAAGGACCTGTATCGGGTAATATCTGTGGCATCCCATGTTGAATAACGGCGTATGTTGCATCGGTGACCATCACTGTCTCCTCCTCTTCAACTTTACGCTTTTTGTTGAGGATTTCCTTGAGGAACTTAGCGTAAGACGGAATTTGCATGATAGCTTCGTGGAAGGGCATAGAGATCTCCAACTTCTTCATCCTCGCTGCAAACTTTTCAAATTGTGAATCCTCAACTCGTTTCCTTTGGCGTGAGGGAAATGGAAGTGGAGGGCGTCTTGGTGGCGGTGCCACATATGGTTCTTCTTCATCCTCAACTTGTACTTCCTTGTGATGCTCTTGGTCGCTAGGATTCTTCGTTTAACTCTTTGAGCATTATCCTCTTTCTAAATTTCTGGGTGTGATGTCCGCAAGTTCTGTCCCGCTTCTCAACATAACGGCGTTGCAATGCTCACGGGGATTCGGCTCAGGCTTTCCCGGTAAAACTCCTTGTCGATTAGGAGCATTTTCTTTAATTTGTGCTACCTGGGTGTCTAGGATTTTTAAATGCTTCTGCCTTTCTGCAATTTGCCTCTTCGCTTCTTTTTTATCTCGTCTTACAATAGTCAGTTCAGCACTTATATCTTTTTGTCCATGTAGAATTTGAGTGAGCATAGACGTGATCTCATTGTTCCCCTCTTCTTGTTGCGGAATTGACGCTGGAACTCCTCTCGGCTGAAACCCTTGATAGCTTTGCGTTCTAGGCTGAAAATTCTGATGTTTTGGCTGGTAATTTCCTTGCAACGGATTCAAAACATTATCGGCGTTCTTGTAGGACAGATTCGGATGATTCTTCCAGCCTGGATTGTAGGTGTTGGAATATGGATTGTTGGCAACGTATTTCACATCTGCAACATCCTTGAATCCGTGAGAATCGGGAGACGCTTGGTGCATATTTACCATTTATAACTTCAACTCGGCAAGCTCAGCTCGCAATGCAAGCACCTCGCTGTCCGCTCCCTTGGCTAGACTGCGGCGATTGAATTCCTCTGACATAATATTTCTTCCCTCGGCCATCTTCTCAATCTTGGCCTCAATAGCGGTGAATTGGGGGTCATGTAGAGAACATCCACAAGCAGCGTTCAACCAATCTCGAACTTCATCACGAAGACCCTCAATAAAAGTAGCGATGATGTATCTTTTATACATCCTGTGGTGTGGGCATTCGCGTTGATATCCTTTAAATCGCAGCCACGCCTCTAGAAGACTCTCTTTATCCTCTTGTTCAAATGAATTAATCTTCTTCTTCAATAGCTGCGTTTTGTGGGGTGAGAAAAATCACATCATGAAGCATTCTTCGAGCTAGCTCCACGTATGAATAGAATCTGGGGGTAGCGTGTAGAGCCACTTGAGTGCATGCTCCCTAACTTAGAATGGGAAGGCAAGCAACATAATTGCTTCATCATTTATTCTGGAGTAGGCTTTCATGTTCGAACACAACATCTTGAACTGAGTGAGATGCTGGTTCGGATCTTCCGTAGATCATCCCCTAAATGACGATTGACTCAACATCTGAATGAAGGCCGGCTGTAACTCAAATCTATTCCGATCTATCTCGGGCCTTCGAATGCAGGAGAGAAGTTGCGTGTGTTTAGGCGCTGTATACGCCCCGTAGGTTTCTGGTGCTTCCTCCTGTGCCATATCTTCTTCACTAGACAAATCTGTTTCTCACTCACTTGTTGTTTCCTCTATATTCTCGGGATGACTACGCCTCGCTTTTTGCTGTTTCTTTAAAGCGCGCGTAGTCTTGTCAATATCGGGGTCGAAGAGAAGTTCTTTGCCCCTCGAACTCCTAGACATGTACCGAATAGTCTGCATGTGGGAAAGCAACAAAAAATAGATTAGCTCGGAAGAGATGCAATGACTCTACATAAAAGAAAAATGCAAAAATAAAAACAAACAAAAGACTCGGAAAGGACTGTATCTCGACTCAACGAAACCCTAATTCTAAAAACCGTGACTAGTCCCCCGGCAACGGCGCCAAAAAATTTGATGTGTGGGATCACAGTTTTAATTATTTCGAAGACCACTCTACCGCAAGTATACGGTTCATGTAATACAAGGGTCAAACTTTGGAGACTAAGTGCAGCTTTAGAACTAAGATGTCACGAGAAGAAGATCGATCAATAGATGAATTGTGAATTATGAAATAAAGATAAATAAGGATGATGAAGCTAGACTAGGAAATAAGGAGTATCATGGGTGTCGGGAATACCGGAACATGCAATGGATGTTTCTATGGATCATGAAATTTGGTTTGTATCAATCGATGGGGAACAAATATCTAATCCTCTATCTAGGAAATCAACGTCATTCACCTCCCGATGTAGCGGAACGTCTAGACGTATTAAGAACAATAGGGAACTCTACCCCTAATGCTAGAAATGACTCTCCCAAGCCTAAATCTCCTATCTAGGAAACCAACAACACTCATATCCCTATGTAGTGCGGAACTTCTAGATGCATGACGAACGATGGGGAATTCAACCTCTAATGTCGGATGGGAACTCGACCTCTATAAATGGAAATGACTCTCCCAAGCCTAAATCCTCTATCTAGGAAATCAACGTCGCTCATATTCCTATGTAGCGCGGAACTTCTAGATTCATTAAGAACAATGGGAATTCTACCTCGATTATTACCAATCCTAAATAGATTAATCGACCGGTCTCATTAATCTAATTTATTTGAAGGTTCATTCATGAGACTCAAGCCTAACTCTCCCAAGTCTAGACGAATCTCTAATCTCCATCAAACGTGCATAATCTCAGTAGAATAGATCTAGTCTTATCCAAACTTGAAATCAACAACGTATGAAGGCATTACGCACAAATCTATAACCAATCGAACCATTCAATTGAACAAAACCGAAAATCAAGCATTAATAACTTAAAACATTCATTAAAATGGCATCCCTAACCCATGACAATAGATCTACTCAGAAATCATAGAGAAACAAACAAAAACGAAATAAGTGTTCGTCTCCTCTATCATCCCGAGCGTTTGCTTCGGATGAATCCTTCGGATGCCCAAAGTCTTCAATCTGTGTTCTCTCCTCTTTCTCCTATGTCTCTAGGTGTCCTCTCTTGGTCTGTACCTCGTCCCCTAGCCCTAGATGGCTTGTTGTTCCTTTAATTGCCCATTTAAACCTTCAAAAGAGGTTGTTCCGGATTAGGCGGTCCGCTCGGGCACAACCTCCACCCGCTCGTGCAGACTTGAACTCGCTCGTGCACCATGTTCAGCCCGGTCGGGCTCTCATGCCTATGTGTGTCAACTACCAGCCCGAGTCGGGCTGGTTCTCGGCGATTTTCTAGTTCAAATTGCAGCCCGATCGGGTCCAATATTCAGCCCGAGCGAGCACACATGCCCGACCATGTTGTCTTTGTGACCGAGTCGTGCTTGCTCTCGGGGATTTTTGGCTCTAATTTTGCAACCTCAGCCCGAGCGGGCTCCCTCTTAGCCCGAGCGTGTACACATCCAATTGATGTTTCTGCTCCTTTCGCTCGAGGTTTGAGTGTTCCGTTTGCTTCCATGGCCGTGCACATGAGGTATCATGTCATTCAAACATGTTTTCGGGGTGGAAATGTCGTAATCATTCGTGTTTTCCTTCATGTCTTTGTTTCCTACACAAAACACGAAATGGTAGATAAAATCCTCGAATAAACTCAAATAATCGGTAAAGTCCAAGAAATCTAATCAAAACTAAACCTAAGAATGATGTAAATACTACGACAGATAACAGGTTATCATGTATGCAAACAGGAACATAAATCCTTTAGGAACGATTAAACACGATGAGAGATTTATAAGAAACAGTAGAATGCGATGGAGATCATGGGCATCGAAAACAAAAGGCCAAGGTGAATAGCATAATTGGTATAGATGTATTATTTTTTGGGAACTACCATATTGGAAATGACTGATATTGCGTCATAATTTGGATGTTATGCTTATTGAAAAAACTTTTTCGATAACATCATCAACATTATTTTGAATGTGAAGGGGAAAACGAAGGATAATATGCAATCAAGAAAAGATTTGAAGACAATATGTCAAAGAATTGAGTTGGAGTTATGAGATGGAATGGCACCTATCCTAATATTCAGATTGTTTGGACTAGCGAAAACCGCATTATTAAGGTGGTTAAAAGAAGACATCAAATTTCCAAATGGATATGCATCCAACATTGCTCGGTGTGTGGATATGGTAGGTTCGAGACTGATCGGGTTGAAAAGTCATGATTGTCACGTTTTCATGCATCCACTCATTCTAAATTCATTTGCTGAGCTCTTACCAACGTTCACGATGTGTTATGCAGAATTAACATATTTTTCAGAAATATATGTTCAAGAAATTTAAAAAGGGATGACTTGAAATTATTGAAAAGCAATATCTCTGAAGTATTATGATCATTGGAAAAAGTTTTTCTGCCTTCCTTCTTCGATGTCGTGGAACATTTGCTAATATATTTACCAGATGAGGCAATACTCGGTTGGCCAGTTCAATTCAGATGGATATATCGTTTCGAAAGGTTTTTCTTTCATCCAAAGAAAATAACAAAAACAAATCAACGATTGAAGGATCTATTGTTAAATAGTTACTTGTTGGACGAAATCACATAATTCAACACATTTGATTTTGAGTCGTATATTCCGAAGAAGCAAAGACGCTCAACAGAAGATCACACAAACTATCTATATCAATATAATCCCCAATTTGGTACAATTCGTGAGATCTTTACACCGATTGGACGTACAAAAAGAAAATCTGAAGAATATTGGCTAACACCAGAGGAGTATAATCATGTCAACATATATATTACTAAATTGTCAAGAGCTATTACCTTTCGAAAGATACAAAACGATTAAAATTGATCTTTTAAGCATAAATATATATTTATATAATAATGTGTGTTAACGTACTTCCATTACAGGATATTTGATGAAGAAGTAATGGATACATATCCTCATCTAAATGCAGATGAACTCACGAAAATGAAAGTTCAACATTATGGCTCGTGGTTGAGAGATTATGTAAGTACACATATATTTGTATATATATACATATACATATATATGAACAAAATGTTATGTTATAAGTATTTATTTGTTTTTATCTTATATAGGTAAAAGTTTCTGATGAGAAACATCCTACCTGGTTAAAAGATTTGGCCAATGGTCCTGCAAGAAATAATTTTGGTTGGCCAATCTTGTTTACTCGTGGATACACATTCTACACTTACAAACACAGAAAACATAGAAGCACGTACAATTATGGCATTTATATTAATAGTGAAATAGAGGGTGATAATTTTTACGACATTTTGCACCAAATCCTACAGGTGGAATATCTCGATCTCGTTGGATAAAATGTATTAATGTTTTTTAAATTTCAATGGTTCGTCCCAACTGTAGGACGTGGTACACGGAAAAATCGATGGAGAGGAATTGACATCAATCTGGCACTGTAATATAGAAAGTATGATTCATTCATCACAATAGATCAAGGAGATCAAGTATGTTACGTGCAATATCCAATAACATTGAAACATCAGAGAGGAGTGGATGGCCATAGTTAAAATCAAGCCGCGCGGAGTTATAAGCACACACAAAAAAGAAGATCCGTTGCAAACTGATCACCTTGAACCGTGGTTAATTGATACTAGGGGTGGCCAAAAAACCCGCACTACCCGTCCCGTCCCGAAACCCGTCCCGAACCCGCAAAAAATTACTCGTACCCGCGGGTGCGGGTTCGGGTAATTTGAATTCAATACCCGCGGGTTCGGGTTCGGGACGGGTTTTTTTATTTCATAAACGGGTACCCGCGGGTACCCGCAGAAATTACAAAAATGCCCCTAATATTAATATTTATTACGAAACTACCCTTGTAACCCTAAACCTAACCTAAGTTCCCCTGAACCTAAGCATAACAAATCGCCCGCCTGCATCCTCTAAACTGAAACGTCTCTAACAAATCGCCTCCCCCCTTGACCGCCGCCGCGCTCCTCCTGCTCGGCCGACGTTCCCGCTCGACGCTGCTCGGCCGACGTCCACGCTCGACTCTCGCCCGACGCTGCTTGCCCGAAAAGTCTCGCCCGACGTCCGCGCTCGCCCCTCGCCCGACGCTGCTTGCCCGAAGAGTCTCGCCCGACTCTCGTAGATTCTCCAGTTTCCTTCATCATCCGAGTTCTTCTGTTCTTCGTCTTATTCCGTTTTGTAATCCTCTCACCTCTCTCTCTCATCTGCATCTTCGTAATCTGTCCTCCATGACCACTAATGCCGGATCCGAGCTTCCTCTTCATCAGTCTGATTCCTCCAATACGGTGCGCTCTCGAGCTTATCGTAGTTGAAATGCGATGATTGTTATTTTGTTAGTGATTTAAGAGTCGGGTTAATCGATTTTGTTGAGATTAGGGTTTATCACGAGGTGGGTTGGCATGAATTTCATTAAACGGACGAAAGAAGGTACAAAAGCTAGTTGCATTCATTGTGGGAAACTGATTAGCTGTATGTCTAGTAGAGGAATTTCGACTAGTGCAATGCTGAAACATGCTAGAATTTGCAAAAAAAGGTTGATGGCAGAAGGTGATCATGATGAAATATCGAATAGTAAAAAATTGAAGCAAACAACTTTGCATCATCAAGTGAAGAAAAATGATTTTACGGGAGGTGTTCCGTCTTTTGCTACATTTGATCAAGATGCAACTAGAAAAGCATTAGTGAAAATGATCATAATTGATGAGTTGCCTTTTAGGATTGTTGAGCGAGAAGGGTTTCGGTATTTTATGAGTGTTGCTCATCCTCGTTTTGTGATTCCTTCTCGGAGGACAATTACTAGGGATTGCATGAGTTTATATTTGGAAGAAAAGAATAAGTTGCGACAGTTTTTTAAGAAACATAAAGGAAGTGTTTCCCTCACCACTGATACTTGGACATCAGTTCAAAACATTAGTTACATGTGTTTGACTGCACATTTTATTGATGCTAATTGGAAAATTCACAAAAAGATTATCAACTTTTGTCCCATCCCTAATCATTCTGGTGAAACCATAGGCAAGATGATTGAAAAATGTTTGATTCATTGGGGAATCAATAAAGTTTTCACAGTCACGGTTGATAATGCAAGTTCTAATGATATAGGGATAAAGTATCTAAAAAGAAAGTTGAAAACATGGGGGACAAATATCTTAGATAGTGGATTTTTTCACATGAGATGTGGTGCTCATATTTTGGGATTAATTGTTAAAGATGGATTGCAAGACATACATGAGTCGATTGCTAGAATTCGTGCTGCTGTTCGTTATGTTAGGTCTTCTACAAATAGAGCTGCAAAATTTAAAGAATGTTTGGCGCATAAAGAGCTTTCTACAAAAGTTGGTCTTTGTTTGGATGTTGAAACGAGATGGAATTCCACATATTTAATGTTAGAATCAGCTCTAAGACTTAAAGAAGGTTTTGATATGCTTGAGTTAGAAGGAGATAAATATGTAGAAGACCTCACAAAAAATGGATTAGGTCCACCGACGAATGATGATTGGACTTATGCACGATGTTTGCTACCGATTTTGAAATGTTTTTATGATTCAACTTTGAAAATATCGGGTTCACGATATGTCACAGGGAATGAGTACATGAAAGAGATATTTGGTGCTGGTTTTAAAATTAAGCAAATGGTTTCAGCAGTTGATGAAAATAAAAAGGCAATGGCAGTGAGAATGAAAAAGAAGTTTGATAAATATTGGCATTCGGATAATGTAAATTTGATTGTTTATGTGGCACGTATCCTTGATCCTCGATATAAGTTGGTGAATGCTACATGGATGATTCGGGAATATTATGATGATGATGTTAAAGCTGATGCAGTTGTTTCGAACATCAAGGACGCTTTAGAGAAGTTGTTTAAGTATTATGAGTCACTTTGCTCTAATAGTTCACAGTTATCTATTAGTCAGGCTGAAACAAGTATTGAGCTTGAAGATCATGATTCAAACATAAGTGATGAATATTTGGATAACTTGTTTGAGAAATATGAAAAAATGGAAGGGCATGAGGTGAGTAGGAATGAATTGGAAAGTTATTTGTCAGATATACGTGAGAAAGGAACGGATACTAGCTTTGATATCTTGTATTGGTGGAGTGTAACTGGGGCAAAATATCCGATACTCTCTCAGTTGGCAAAGGATGTGTTGGCTATACCAGTATCAACAGTTGCTTTGGAATCTGCTTTTAGAACGGGTGGTCGGGTGATAGATCCATTTCGTAGTTCTTTGACACCACAATTAGTTGAAGCTCTTATATGTACTCAAGATTGGATTCGAAGAGATTATGGGCCACATACACTTGACTTGACTTTAGAAGACATTGAGAAATTCGAAGATGGTACCATTTTTTTTATATTTGTTCATATTTTTCAGTATTTTATATATTTGATGGTATGTTTTTTTATGTTCTTTTGTTTTATTTGTAGATTTTCCAAATCCGACGACTAATGGTGGAGCTTCCGCATATATTGACAAAGGATATTCGTCGGAATGAGATTTATAAACTTTGTGAAAAACTTTTTTTGCTATGATAGTTTGTAATTTTCGAAGTTTCAAGACTTAGAATTGTATTGTTATGCTTTGTAATTTTTTAAATATTGTAAGACTTTGATTCATGTTATGTTGTTATTGAGTTTTATTTTTTTTCAAAACGGAGCGGGTACCCTGCGGGTATGGGGGGGTTTTTGCGGTTCCCCGAACAGCGGGTACCCGCACCCTGCGGGTACGAGTTCGGGTAGTAAACCTTACTACCCGTGCGGGACGGGTTCGGGTGCGGGTAGCGAGAATCTCGCGGGTACCCGCGGGTGCCCACCCCTAATTGATACAGACAATCGGGAGAAGATTCTCACAAAAACTGTCATATATGGAGAAGACATCTGCGATTATGAAAAGGTTGAACCAGAAGATGTAGAAGATGAACACGGTGATGAATTCAATGAACAATTGAAGGAAGACTCGCTAATCGAACAATCAACCGAATAAGAAATGTGAATTGTGTAATTGTAATATCTAAATTTTGTACAGTATTTTTGTTTAACATTATATATTCAAGTTTCAACGGGCATCTGTTGGAAAGAGCAACGGAAGCCCGTAGAACCATTAAATTTTGTTTGATATTTAGAAATTTTCAAGGGTTTCTCAATTTTCAACGGGCATTCGTTGCTAACTCCCAACGGATACACGTTGTCAAGGTTCAGAATGCCAAAGGATGACCATTGGCATACCCCAACGAATTTTTTTCGACAACGACCAATGGGTATTCGTTGCACGCTAGCAACGAATGTCCGTTGAAAACGGCCATCATAACTATTCTACGGCTTATGCATCAATATTGCGTTTCAACGGACATCATGACTATACTACGGCTTGTGCATCAATATTGCATTTTAATGGATATCGATTGGAATTTCCAATAGATACCTGTTGAAAAGAAAACGTACAATTTGTATATATTCATACATATTTGTCATGATCAGCTCAACACGAATTCTATCAAGCGTTAATATCATTTGATTGCATCAAAGTTTGTATATATTTTTTAACCATGAATATGTTATTTGATCCCTTCTCATAATTGATTCATAACTAGAAACCATACATTATTTATATATAACAACAATGTAAATTTGAAATATTTTACTTTTGTCTTCATATTGGACAAGAATTTCTACCAAATTAGTATATTTAAAGGAGTCAAATATGAAATATATAAATAACCTTTCAAATACCTACATTAAGTAATGAAAACATATTTCTTTTTAGCATTTTAATAGAAAATAGTAAAATTATAAGAGTATATGCTATTATTTTGAAATCTAAAGTTTTATTTTGAAAAATAGTCTGGATATAAAATTAAATATGAGAATATAATATGTAGTCCATATACTTATATAACAATTTGTATATCACAATCTTTCACTTCATAACAATTTGCATGTTTCAATCTTTCATGTAGTGTTAATGTTTTGATGGTTCGGAATAGTTGAAAAGATCTCGTAACGTTCATTTCCTTCATATGTTTCAATAAAAACCTTGTCATATTAAATAAATCGCGTGAATATATACTCTTGTTGTAATAATTTTTTATTAATCAATATCCCAACCACTAATTATATTAATACGGATAATCTTTTATATAGAGACAAAGAATATGGCAAGATAAAATACAACCACTATGGAACAATTAAATATATTATTTTTTTACGTAACTATATATATATATTAATTAATATATGTATCTTATTATGTACTTAGGGGTACGGATCACATATATGTATATTTGTTTTCTAACACAAGAACTATTTTTTTACAATTTTAAACTATAATGACAACATGGTGGCGACACATCTTTATAAGAAGACAAAATCTTCTCAATTTCCAATTCATACACAAAATGATTAAACCCAAAACTCCGGTCATCTCCGCTGCCACCACCGCCATCATCCTCCTGACGATCTCCGGCATCCCCGAAGCTCGGTCACAATCCGACAAAGAATGCCAAACAGTTTTGGAAAACACGTGTACGGACAAATCCAAAGCTTTAACATTAAAACTCATAGCAATTTTCACGATCTTGATCGCAAGTCTCATCGGAATCTGCCTCCCGTTCTTCAGCCGCTCCTTGGCGGCGTTTCAACCGCAAAAATCGCTCTTTCTAATCGTCAAGTCCTTTGCCTCGGGGATTATACTCTCCACAGGCTTCATGCACGTCTTGCCGGATTCTTTCGACATGTTATCTTCACCATGTCTTGACGATAACCCCTGGCACAAGTTTTCTTTCACTGGCTTTGTTGCTATGCTCTCAGCCATTTTCACCCTCATGGTCGATTCCATAGCCACCACAGTCTTCACGAGGGCCGGAGACGGCGGCGGCGGCGGTGACACGGCGGTTGTTGCGGTGGCGGCGGAGAACACTCCGGATCAAGAGATGGGTCGAGCGATGACGACGACGGCCCATGTTCATGCGCATGGACATGGACACTTCCATGGATCTCATTATAATGCTAAGGAGATTGGTTCTAACCTTCAACTCCTAAGGAATCGTGTTATTGCAGTGGTTAGTATTTAATTTATTTCTGTTATTTGGGTCGATTAACATTAATTAATTTTCACAATACCTAAATATATATATATATATTCTCTTTTAAAATTTTTGTTTTTTCATGTAACTAATGCTTTTTACATAAAATATTTTAAAAATATATGTGATCTCACAGCCAATTTGTATAAAAAAATTACAATTTTATAATATATACGCCGTTTTGTAGTATATACACTATTTTATTACATATTATATAATTTATAAAATTTAGACCCTAATTTACATCACATTATAATATGTAATATTAAATCATATATATTTAGTGTCATTTGTAATAAAACTAATTACATTTATATTGGGAAAAAATATTCACGTCATTTGAAATCCGATTTATATGGATAATTAATTGAAAGTAATATGGATAATTAATTTGACAATAATATCCGTAGATTTTCTCTAAAATAATTAAAAATTATTATATGTTTAGACTTTTAATAAAATCATATACGATGGAGTACAAAATGATATAGGATGATATTAATCTTTTATATACAATATGTACGAGTCTATACAAGATATAGCCTTTTATACGGTTTTACTTGTTTGGTATGTGGTAAGCTAATTGTTTGTTAGCTTCTACTTTCTCTATAAATTTTCCCTCGGATTTCGGAGTATTTTAAGAATGATAAAAATTATAATAAAATGCATGTGGTTCATTTGATAAATACATTGATTGTCCTATTTTCAAAATATCGTTAACTAATTTCTATGCACTTAATATGTACAATTTCAATATAGGTAATGCCTTTTTATGTGTTTGGATAGAAGAATAAATTTTCACATTTTCGAAAAAAAATTGTAGAAAAAACATAAATAGATGGCATTTTTATGTGTTTGGATAGAAGAATAAATAGGCAAATGGTTTTGGATTTAAAAAGAAAGTTGAAGAATGCACTTTATATATACACATATAAACAATTGATTGTATTGGTATCTTAAATATTGGATGAGTACAAAAATTAGATTTTTTTTAAAAACAATTAAATAGAAAACATAAAAGGACATTTTATGTGATAATTTGTATTCCTAAAATAACATTTATTCGTGAACTGAAAGAGTATTTAATTAATGGATCTAATAGTTTATATATATATATATATATATATAAACTATTAGATCCATTAATTAAATACTCTTTCAGTTCACGAATAAATGTTATTTTAGGAATACAAATTATCACATAAAATGTCCTTTTATGTTTTCTATTTAATTGTTTTTAAAAAAAATCTAATTTTTGTACTCATCCAATAGTGCGGTGGCGGCGGAGAACACTCCGGATCAAGAGATGGGTCGAGCGATGACGACGACGGCCCATGTTCATGCGCATGGACATGGACACTTCCATGGATCTCATTATAATGCTAAGGAGATTGGTTCTAACCTTCAACTCCTAAGGAATCGTGTTATTGCAGTGGTTAGTATTTAATTTATTTCTGTTATTTGGGTCGATTAACATTAATTAATTTTCACAATACCTAAATATATATATATATATTCTCTTTTAAAATTTTTGTTTTTTCATGTAACTAATGCTTTTTACATAAAATATTTTAAAAATATATGTGATCTCACAGCCAATTTGTATAAAAAAATTACAATTTTATAATATATACGCCGTTTTGTAGTATATACACTATTTTATTACATATTATATAATTTATAAAATTTAGACCCTAATTTACATCACATTATAATATGTAATATTAAATCATATATATTTAGTGTCATTTGTAATAAAACTAATTACATTTATATTGGGAAAAAATATTCACGTCATTTGAAATCCGATTTATATGGATAATTAATTGAAAGTAATATGGATAATTAATTTGACAATAATATCCGTAGATTTTCTCTAAAATAATTAAAAATTATTATATGTTTAGACTTTTAATAAAATCATATACGATGGAGTACAAAATGATATAGGATGATATTAATCTTTTATATACAATATGTACGAGTCTATACAAGATATAGCCTTTTATACGGTTTTACTTGTTTGGTATGTGGTAAGCTAATTGTTTGTTAGCTTCTACTTTCTCTATAAATTTTCCCTCGGATTTCGGAGTATTTTAAGAATGATAAAAATTATAATAAAATGCATGTGGTTCATTTGATAAATACATTGATTGTCCTATTTTCAAAATATCGTTAACTAATTTCTATGCACTTAATATGTACAATTTCAATATAGGTAATGCCTTTTTATGTGTTTGGATAGAAGAATAAATTTTCACATTTTCGAAAAAAAATTGTAGAAAAAACATAAATAGATGGCATTTTTATGTGTTTGGATAGAAGAATAAATAGGCAAATGGTTTTGGATTTAAAAAGAAAGTTGAAGAATGCACTTTATATATACACATATAAACAATTGATTGTATTGGTATCTTAAATATTGGATGAGTACAAAAATTAGATTTTTTTTAAAAACAATTAAATAGAAAACATAAAAGGACATTTTATGTGATAATTTGTATTCCTAAAATAACATTTATTCGTGAACTGAAAGAGTATTTAATTAATGGATCTAATAGTTTATATATATATATATATATATATAAGAGCAGGTATTGGAGTTGGGGATAGTGGTGCACTCGATCGTGATAGGGCTATCAGTGGGAGCGACGAACAACACATGCACCATTAAAGGTCTCGTCGCTGCCCTTTGCTTCCACCAAATGTTCGAAGGCATGGGCCTCGGTGGTTGCATCCTCCAGGTCCGGTTTATTTCGGTTTGTTTCTACATTTTCATGCTTGTCATAACCGAGACAAATCCCAACCGATATAAAAACGGATCAAAACCCTTGTTCGGATTGATGTCTCAGACAATATAATTTACCATTTAAATATCATATGTTTAGATCATAATACATTATAATACGAGATTAATTGTATACCGTTGTCACGATGCTTTTGGTCTTTCAAACAGGCAGAGTACGACTGGGTGAAAAAGGCGGTGATGGCATTCTTTTTTGCGGTGACAACGCCTTTCGGGGTGGCATTGGGGATGGCATTGTCGAAGATATACAAAGAGAATAGCCCAGAGTCGTTGATAACGGTGGGATTGCTCAACGCCTCCTCGGCCGGGCTTCTAGTATACATGGCGCTCGTCGACCTCCTCGCCGCCGATTTCATGGGCCAAAAGATGCAGCGGAGCATTAAGCTGCAGTTGAAGTCGTACATTGCTGTTTTGCTCGGGGCTGGTGGAATGGCCGTCATGGCCAAATGGGCTTGATACATTCTCCTTTCCTTGTAAGAAATAATATATTAAAATTCCTCACCTCTTGTATTCAATGTGTTTAAAACAAAAAGGAAACATATTCATAAAACTAATAAAACGTTGTTTAGCTGCATCAAAAGTTATAAAGGATCTAATATGTATAAATCAGTCAATTAATTTTGAGACAGAAACTATTAAGATATACAAATGTTAGCAGTATATTTTCCTAAATATCATCAAAATATTCAATGAAATTTCGAAAAATAACCTAAATATTTTAAAAAATATTTTAAAATATTCAAATGACATCTCGAAAGATATATTCGTAATAATTACAAATTATGTCCTCAAAAGAAATTTATAAAATTTATTATTATAAAAAATATAATTTCGAACCGTCAATTTCGTCTCGTATTATTTAGAAATATATTTCTAATTGTCATATATAGATCAGCGGTTAATCCGAATTAGATGTATTAAAAAATTAGAAAATGTAACCATATCAAAAGTTACAAAATATCTAATTCAATAAATAGAATATTTAAATTATCCATTTATTTAGATTTTGACTTTGAACATAATTTATTTCATCTATTTAGAGTTTGACTTTGAATTATAAGCTTTGAGGGCTGAAGCATGTGTTTTTGAATATAAAATAATGGTTGTTATCCAAACATAAAATATTTTTATATTGTCCAAATCATTTGCTTAATTTCATATAAGAATATTCATGTGGATACCTATATGCCAAATTTGAATTTCATCCGTGCGTACAAAATACTTACCAAAAATAAAAATAAAATACTAAATAGAAATTCTATAATTATTCCGAGTTTGCACTATTTTTTGTTTAAGTACGATCAATCTCTTAAAAGTACATTTTAAACATTAATCTAAAATATAATTATAACAGAAATATAAATTACACTTACGAAATTTGAATATTTTTGTACGTCTCAATTGAGCAAACGAACGTTTAAGTTAAGTACAATGAAGTACAACAGAGGGACCCAATTAGTATACTAAACACTAATTTTTACGATACAATATGATAAGTACAGAACCATACAAACGTAGATACATACCATATGACGGAATATCATATATATATATATATATATATATCTAGGGCTAAACCGTTTCAAAATAACATTTTTTAAAATAATTATTAAATCGAAAAAAAATTGGAGAAAAGACAAATTCGCAGTATCAAAAGTAAGAAAGACGAACAGTTTTTCGACGTGAAAACCTGTTTCAAAGTTTAGAGCAAGAAAGACGAAGTGATTTCGAACTTGAGAGGGATCGATTTGAAGTTGGTAAGAAGGAAATAACTAGAATCAGCTGCAGTGGTGAAGAACAGAGCATGATCAATCTTCAATAGCGTCAATAAGCCTAAGTAGATCGATTTCTAGGGTTTTGCAGGTTGTCGAGTCGCAAAATGGTTTATTGATTTGAAATGGGTGTGAGTGAATCGATTGAGTGAATATGTGAATCGGTTGAGTTCAGTTAGTCGGTTTGGGTTGCAATGGTCGCTTGAGCATCGCAGGGGATCTAAGGATCGTTTGAGTCGGTTGTCTCAGTGAATCGGTTTGGGTCGCAATGGTCGTTTGAGCGTCGCAGGGGGTCTAAGGTTCGTTTGAGTCGGTTGTCTCGGTGAGTCGATTTGGGTCGCAATGGTCGCTTGAGCATCACAAGGGGTCTAAGGGTCATTTGAGTCGGTTGTCCTCATGAAGTTCCACCAAGTAAGTAATAATTAGTAAAAAAGTTTATTTGAATCAATTTCCATCGAGAGTCGGCATAGGTCGCATGGGTTGCAAAAGACGCATAAGTCGCACGGTCTTATAAGTCACACGGTCGTATAAGTCACACGGTCGCATAAGGCGATAGGTCGCTAGAGTCGTATGGGTCGTATATGTCCCATGGGTCGCAAGGGTCGCATCAAGTAACGAACGATGAGTCTAATGAATGAAGTAATTTTATGCAGATGCTCCAGTGGTTACTGTTGATGAAGTCGCCGACAAGGAAACTAAAATCGGTCCTGTCGAAGAGATCGCCCCTAAGGAGGTTCCTTCCGAGGATACTACAGTGGATCCTATCAAAGAGTCCCCCTCTAAGGATAAGGACGTTCCTTCTGAGGATACTACAGTGGATCCTGTCGAAGTGGCCCCCTCTAAGGATAAGGAGGTTCTTTCCGAGGATACTACAGTGGATCCTGTCGAAGAGGCCCCCTCTAAGGATAAGGAGGTTCCTTCCGAGGATACTACAGTGGATCCTGCCGAAGAGGCTCCCTCTAAGGATAAGGAGGTTCCTTCCGAGGATACCACAATGGATCCTGTCAAAGAGGTCCCCTCTAAGGATAAAGAGGTTCCACCAAGTAAGTACGATCTTTTGAGTCACAAAGGTCGAATTGGTCGTACGGATCGAATGGGTCACAAAAGGTCGCATAGGTCGTAGGTCACATAGGTCGCAGGGTCGCATTGGTTGCCATATGTTGAATGAAGTAAATTTTATGCAGGTGTTGGACCTTTATCGAAGGAGTCTGTGCCATATGTTGAACCTCCGCTGGTACCAAAACGAGTTTTAAGACCGCGGAAGGCATATGTTGAACCTCCGCCGGCGAAAAGAGCAAGAACAGTACGAGAGAGAGGGCGAGGGAAAGATGTTGGTGGAGTCCAAGAACCCGAAAAGAAGGTGGTTCAAAAACCCGAAAAAAAGGTGGTTCAAGAACCTGATAAAAAGGTGGTTGAAGAACCTTCGTTTTGGTGGAAGCCCAAGAGATTAGAAAAGGGCTCGATAACCCGAGAACCTTCGTTCATTGATGCAAACGGTGAAAGGTTGACTGCTCTATATATGTTCCTGACGACACCTAGACATGAGAGTTGGTGGAAAACCTGATCTAGATATTCCTCAGGGGCCACAATTTTGGGAGATTATATTAAAGCCCGACGTATGACTTGAATATGATGTAAGTTTTTTAAACCCGAAGTTACAGAGGTCATTTTGTGTCATATGTATTCATGTGTGTTAAATTTTTTTTTGCAGCAATTGGATGAGGTGTTGTTGGTGTAGTATTATCGCATGAAGACATTTCCCGTGATATTTAAGAAACTTTACGTTTGTCTTGTTGCTTTCATGCATATCCTCAAGATGTGGTCGTACAAGGATATTGACACTTTGCTAGAATTTCTTAGTGATTGTTTGAACGGCAAGTATCCATTCAGAAGTACGGAATCAATGAGTGATTTCGAAGCCTTTGTCTCGGTTCTAAATATTCCATCGCTCAGTAGTATATATGTAGGATGTTATTGGATAGCCATCAAAGCAGATTTCAAAGCCCGATACATCACAATATACGACTGCCAGCGGAGGATTAAGAAAACGCATATTGATCCGGTGATTGAGTAGCTAAGAAAAGTTGTCCCCAAGATGTTCATTCTCAGAAGGTTTCCTTCTTTGGCTTCTAGAGAAGATGAATGGAAGTATGAGTATTATGAAGGTCTGACACAGAACAAAACCTCGAATGAATGTGATGTTTGTAAATAATTGTATTTGTAAATAATAAATAATAAATTATTCATATTATTTGTAAATAATTGTATTTGTAAATAATAAATAATGAAACTTTCTCCAACCCCGTCTGATGGTAACGCTACCACGTGTCATGGGCCTTAGAGATGCCTCCCACAGCACTCTGTATCCTTTCATCACATATAAAAATCGTGAAAATTCTTACCCAAGTCGCGACATCATCCAAGTCCGTATTGAGGTCACTTACCAATGCGTCTACGACCAGAATCGAACGAGTGACTGGTATTACCATGACAATCCTCTAAGCAGGAGTGGCGAATGTGACGTAAAAGACCCCGTCACTTTCGTGACGGAGAAGTAAGTAATCCCCAATACGTATGTGTAGGTTGTTGGAGAAATCTTTCCATCCATCAGTAAATCTGGAGCCATCCAACTTAACTTTCCATGTTCTGTTAGACCCATTCCATTTAAGCATTGTCGTGTTGTTGTCACTCGTTTTCCCGTAAATATAATCATCGAAGAAGATGTTCGGGATGTCCTGTAAGGAAAAACGAATAACAAAGTCAAATATGTATATTCTCTACATGTAACATAACGACAGATGAAGAAGATTACAATGTAGTTCTCCATATAGCGCGGAAAAATCTCTCTGAAAAATGAGGGAAATGTGGCATTTTCGAGAAAAATTGATGCAAGATGACAAGAGTTAGAGAGAGAGAGTGTGTGTCGTTATTGTAAAAAAGGAAATTGATAGAACATGACTGCAGAAGTACAAGGGTTGTAGACGTTACGTTTTTTCAAATTTTTCAAATTTGATGATAAGTTCGGCGGGAATTTTGGAGACAAAATTTTCGACGAGTGGCATGGGTCACATATATGCGAACTTGACGGATTTACGGGTTTATCATAATAAAATGTCAAAAACTAATCAAAACAATACATTTACAACGTCAAAGTAATTAATGGCAATTGATGGTTGTATGGGTCGCATGGATCGCACGGTCACATATAAGGAACAATAAATGCGAAATCAACGAATTTACGGGTTTATAATGATAAAATGTCAAAAAACCAATCAAAACAATACATTTACAATATCAAACTAATTAATGCCAATTGAGGGTCACATGGGTCGCATATATTGATCAATAAATGCGAACTCAACGAATTTACAGGTTTATAATGATAAAATGACAAAAAAAAATCAAAACAATACATTTACAACATCAAACTAATTAATTCCACTTGAGGGTCGCATGGGTCGCTTGGTCGCATATATTGATCAATAGATACGAACTCGACGAATTTACGGAGTTATAATGATAAAATGACAAAACCAAATCAAAACAATATATTTACAACGTCAATCAATGGTTAAAACAGATTATGACCTATGTGTCCTTAGTTCAGTTGTGTATAATCAATGTATGTACTTCAAAACTGATAGTAATGTTTTAAGAACTCGTCGGATGAGTTTGACAAAATTTCAAAAAATACATTCAACATTTTTTTCAAATGTCGATATTATTTATATTATTGTCTATATTGATTCTAAATTAGACGTATACAAGTCACATATATTGATAATGGCATATTGATAATGACATGGGTCGCATTGTCGCATATAAGGATCAATACATACAAATCGATGAATTTACGGGTTTATAATGATAAAATGTCAAAAATCAATCAAAATAATATATTTACAGCATCAAACTATATTAATGCCAATTTAGGGTCGCATGGGTCGCTTGGTCACATATATTGATCAATAGATGCGAACTCGATGAATTTACGGGGTTTATAATGATAAAATGATAAAACCAATCAAAACAATATATGTACAACGTCAAACTTGAGGGTCAAATGGGTCGGTTGGTCGCATATATTGATCAATAGATGCGAACTCGATCATATTTTTTTTCCGCATGAGTCATATTTGTTCGCATGAGGTCGCATGAGTCATATTTTTTTCGCATGAGGTCACATGGATCGACTAAGTCATATTTGTTCGCATGAGGTCGCATGGATCGACTGAGTTGCACAAGGGATCATATTGGGTCGCATGAGTCGGATGAATTCTAATTTAATCCAATTGAGGGTCACATAGGTCGAATTATAATGAAGAATTTATCAAATTATAATGATGAAAGTCACAAAAGGTTTAATCAAAATAATACAAATAATATAGTATTACACAATCACTAACTAAGAAACCTTTCTTTTTTTTTGAAGTCAGCGTTGTCTCGGTTGTCACGTTACAAACACTATCAATGATACTGGCTTTATAAGATGAGTTTGTCTCGACGAAGAAGATGGGGTTTGTCTCGACAAAAATGGGGTTTGTATCGACGAAGAAGACGAGGTTTGTCTAGACAAAGATAGGGTTTGTCTCGACAAAGAAGACGAGGTTTGTCTAGACAAAGATAGGGTTTGTCTCGACGAAGAAGACGGAGTTTGTCTCGGCGAAGATGGGGTACTTCTCCGAGCCTCACCGGGTCCAGGATAACGATTCTATTTAGGACTCCCACTTTGCCTTATCTCAGCCAGCATATGAGGTGGAACTGTAACTTTAGTAAATTGAGGAGGAATGTCCCAATCATTGCAATCAAGAACCGGATATACGGTTTCTAGGTAAGTTGAACACCATGTCTTCCTAATGTAGTATTTTGAACATAAATCTGGTATCTTGTGACCTTTATTAAAATATTTATTGTTTCCGGATTACTCTCAACTTTATTTTTTTTATTTGGATCTACAATAACACAATCATCATAATCTACAAAACCTCGATCTTCACTTTCTTTAGCAATGCTTCCAAAAGCAAGAATTAGAGGCTGAATTTCCCTCTCAATTTCGATTTCACACTTCACACTTGGCGATTCTATCTCCACATACAGCAGTGGTCGAATTCCTCTTATGCTGTCGAACAAATAACTAATAAGATGCTTGTCATTCATTATATATGTCGGCTTTCTATTTCACAAATATTGGACAAATAGCTTAATTTCAACTTCATTGTATTATTTTTCACCATCATCTCTGCGCATAACTCATCAATCAGTTGTTGGTATGTCAGACTAACCGAAGGACATAAGAAAAATACTCTCTTGTTTTCCTGAACTCTACCAACCCATTCAGATTCTCCATTTAGGTTTTTCCCATTTACCATCATAAAAAATTCAATGTAATTTTCTCATCCACCGTATCCATTACACCTGTAACAAAACATAAAAAGAGGGGTAAATTATGTTACCCACTGCGACCATGCGACTCGATGAGACTCTGTGACCTAGTGCAACCATGCGACTCTTGTACCTCTACGACCCTTGTACCTCTTCGACCTTTGTACCCCTACGACCCTTTGACCCCTCTGCGACCCTTGTACCACTACGACCTTTGTATCCCTTTGCGACCTTTGTACCCCTCTGTCACCCTTGTACCTTGGCGACCTTTGTACCCATGTGACCTTTGGACCCCTGCGACCCTTTGACCCCTTTGCGATCTTTTACCTATGCAACCCTTGGATCCCTGCGACCCTTTGACCCATTTGCGACCTTTGGACCCCTGCGACCCTTGACCCATTTACCTCTGCGAACCTTTGATCTTTGATCCCTTTTGACCCCTCGATTAGACTCTATGATCCACTGCGACCGTGCGACTCTGCGATCTAGTCACAATAAATATGATTCGTTTAGACTCGTTTTCAATAAACGAGTCTTATATTGACTCAGTGCTTCATAACTTACAAAAAAAGACAAGAAAAATACAAGAGAAACACAAAAAAAAAACTCACTATACGTACCTGGTTTTTCTGTGGTACGTGCTTAATTGCAAGCTTATTTGTTTACAACAAACGATTTTAACCTATTGACAGCGAATCTGATGCCGATTTCAAACTACTATCACCGCATCTGTTGTGCTATGGGAGAACAATAATTGTTGCGTCACAGAAGAAAGAGAAATAGAAGTGCTCTAGAGGAAAGAAAAAAATTGTCGACAAGATTAATATGAGATTATCAATATTTTAAAAGTAGATTTGAAATTAGAACTTTTTTTTAAGGGAGGATATTTTTGAAGGACTTTAATCCTACAATGTATTTTTGAAGTTTCCTACGAGATGTAGGTACGATGGAGTAGGCTGACGATACGATATACAAAATATAATTTAGTTATAGATAAAAGCTCATAAAAATACAAAAATTCGTTCTAAATTTGAGAAAGCTATATAATTACTTATGCAAATAGAAATTCCTAGTAGACGAATCAGCAAAAATACTAAGTCACCAGTTGCAGTAAAACGAGAGAAAGAGAGGAAAATCAGGCTGAAGCCTTGCACATACAATCAGGAGCAGGGTAAGTGTAAATAGACTGCTTCTCCTTCCGAAGTCGAATCTGCCCTTGTCTGTTCTTGTGACCATTCACAACAGCACGCTCAAACTCAGACCAATCTATGCTCTTGTTCAGGAACAATTGCCCTAACAGTATCATGTTCGGTCGTATCGTTTTTAAGTTCAAGTACGCTCTGTGAGCAAGCTGTAAAAAAATTACCCGAAAGAAACGTTCTCAGGCATCTGACAAGACTGATGCATTGCTAAAACCAATCAAAAGCAATTTGAGTACAGCGAAGAGATTTCTATTACCAGGGCATTGTGCATATTCCCAGGAGATGCGGAAATGAAGATGTCGCTTTGCATGCTCACGTAATAATCTACTGCAGCGAGTAACGAAGCCTTGCCTTCTACATCTGCTAGCTCCTCTGCGGAAGCGAGGCTCTTCTTGTTTTCCATTTCTGGAAATAGTTCGCGCAGCGTTGAGATTCTTGGTTCTCCTCCGTATACCTGCAATTTACGGGTGCTCTATCATATGTTGATAAGTTCCATTTTGGCAGATCAAACTCACAAACCGAACAAGAGTGGCCATCCACAGAAATAACAAATTAATAGAAGGATTGAAGTGGATAATGTTGAATTATACGGTAAATAATAAAAACCTGGTGCGAAGCTAGATAGAGTCGGGTATTGTTGTTGAAGCCTAAAGCTGCAAGAAGCAAACCAACTTCTTCCGGTGTCAAGGGGCAACGCCCTTTATTCCGCAACTCTTCATCAGTGAGCTGAGAATTCAAGACTCTTCCTTGCCAAATAACTTGCCGGTATTTAGCCAGAGCCAACTTTTCAGCTTTACCGCCTCCAAAGTCACAGGCTGAATGAGCAGCCATATCCTAAGCAAAGATGGGTTGCAAGAGAGGCAGCAAGAAAATGAAGTCAGGTATAGTATGGGCAAGATATAAAGTTTAAACTACTAGGAAATAACAAATCAAAGAGTAAAGATCACACTTTATCAAATCGAAGATGCAGCACGACAAACTTTTCAGCTCCTGCTTTCACAATAGTATCTATTCTGTCTTTCGGATGCTGAGTTTCTGACATTTGAGAGCTAAAAGCAGGGTGTCTAAGTCGATGCACAAGTGCATCCCCTAGTTCCCGGATACGAGGAACAAACTTAAGAGCCTCAAAATTGACTTTACAGCGTAACCGTTGTATACTTTCTGGCAAATTATCAAATCCCAGACGATGTGAGAATGGAGCGACGGCAGCAATACCATAACTGCAGAGAAGGATTTTTCTAGTTAATGTGCCTTAAAGAAAGCATAATATAATTGCTCAGCTCCTGAAGAAAACAGAGGCACATTCTATTTCATAGTGAGAAAAATGGGATAGATCTATATGATAATAAGTGATGATTTACATGCAATTTTCCGCATCAAACTCCAACCCGCCTTTTACCAATTGTCATATACCATACTGTTTTCCTTATCTTAATGAAACATGTATCAGCATCGTGCTCCATACCACGATGTCATATTCTTTCCGAAAAGATTTATGAATTGGAAAAACTACTAACCTCTGAATAACAGGCAACACATTTTCCACATACCACCTTGCTGATGCGTGAGTAGGCGCAGTTTTAATCCGTGTAGCTCGTATACCAGTGGCATAATACTCGCGCGTGCTCCAAGCAAACTGCGTTGGTAGCTCCCTAGCAATTTGTACTTCATCTTTAAGGATGTTAATGAGGTGATCTACATCAAAAATATCCGTGAACGAGCTGCAAAACGACATGAGACTCAATTAACAACTAACTCAAAGATCCAGCAGCTAAGGTTCAAACACAGATTTAAACAAAGTACCTAGAATCTTGCCAAACAGGATTAACTTCGAGGTGCGGAATCACAAGTGTGGTATTCAAAATCTTGGCAACAGCAACCGCATCGCATATCTGTAGAAACAGCAAAATGATTACGAACAGTAAGAAGACAAGAGTTGGCATAGTTGTTTCATTGTCTGTCTAAATCCAATTCTCATAACAAACAATCTACTCACCCCCATTCTTTGTTGATTTAACCCACCATCAAGGAATACCTGAAGAAACCCTTGAGACTTCTCTGGCTGAGCTGCAAAGAATGACAAGTCCGTCAATGTAAAACCATCACTTTCCATTAGCCATATCTCACTCAAGATGCATGAATGAATACAACATACGAAGAAAATCGCTTCTTTAGAAACTTACGATGCACGCGAAAAGACTCGGTACAAGGATTCCATCCTTGGTCCGGCAAGGGAGACCATAACTCAACTTGTTGTCTAATCGACTGCATATTAAATTGGGGAGATAACTAAAATGGAGTGAAAGAACAAACAGCATCATAATCATTTTCAGCTATTTGGTTCATAGATTTCAAGCAAGCCCACTCACGATTTCTCGACTAAGAGCACCCTCAAGTAGGTGCAAATGTCTGGGCCTCGGAGCATTCCATTCCTGCAAAATGTCGCACAAAATTCTTCACCTTCAAGCATCAAAACATGAAATCAGATTCCAAAATATATTCCTCTGGAAGGGCATTGTTTTATCCCTAAATTTCCAAGAACAATGGAAAGGCAGATGGACAGGGACATATAAACACATATATACATATATAGAGAGAGAGTGAGAGACTGACGGAGAAGAGAGAAGGAAACGCGCGACCAAGAGGGCTGAATAGATTCGACGAGAGAATCGGGAGAAGAAGAACGAAAACGCCGGCGAGGGCTGTTCTCTGCGGCAGATGAAGATGCTGCGGAAGCTGAAAGAGCTTCATCTGGAACAGATTTCAACAAACAGACAACAAAGAAAAGAGTCGGCTGACAAACAGAAGAAAACCCTTTACCCCAATCTCACTGTAGGATAAATGAAACTGATAACCTGCCGGGGAATCTCTCTCTTGGGGTCATTCCGATGTAGAAACCCAAATACCCAAATTCGGAAAAAACAACGATACTCGACTCCTATCACATTTGTTTCAGAGAAGCAGGAAAACAAAGACCGACAAGTTAGAAGAGAGAGAGAGAGAGAGAGAGAGCGTTTCTCAGTTTTGCTTAATTACAACAGAACCGGCGCCGATAATACTCTCCGGCGGGGGAAGGGAACGGGCACGGATCTTATATCCCGGCTATTCTATATAAATATATAGTTATACTCGCGTCCAAATTTCTGACAAAATTAAAATACCAAACCGGATCCATAGTAGTAGATGCTGATTTATTACAACCAAGTAACCATTTCTGATATTAATTCAAAAATAATATTTGGTTTGTGAAAGTCCAGATTGTGACCTTGCAAAATCTATGTTCTAAAAAATATTTAAGAAGTCTAATATCTTTCATGATAATCATAAAATGTCTTAAGAGATGTTTTAAATCTGAAATGCTGCTTTAATACTAACCACCAAAGTGTCATCAAAATATATTAGAAGAACAAGAAAATTTTCAAAAAATGCTATAACAAACTAAGTATCATTTAAAGATATTGACTAAAACTTGCAGCTAACAAAATATTAGAAAATGTACTATATTAGTGATTTGTCTCGAAACTTGTTTTAAAGCATAAAGAGATTTATAATGTTTATAAATAATATTAACTTGTACCAAATCAAGATGTATAATCTAGTGAAAGAGAGATGTAAATATGCTCATCAAGATTTCTATTAACAAAACCATTGGACACGCCAATTGGAAAAGATATACTAGTTTTGTGTATAAATTAGGGTAAACAAAAATTTAATAGTAACCAATTTTATAATCGAAGGGAATGTAGCAATGGTGTCCAATTCTTATTCTGCCAAACCCTTAACCACTAGACAAGCTTAAAAGGATCTATTTTTCCATCAAATAAAGGCATATATATGTCAAATTGAATAAAGGAGAAGAGGGGTATTTAAAAGATGTTATTGTTTGAAGCAACCGTAGATGCAAAATGATAAGTATCATTTTAAACTCAGTGTGATATTTGTTATTTTGCAAAAATAACATCTTTTGAATATTCAATGTTATTTTTACAAAATGACTAGTATCACACTAAGTTTAAAAAAGTTCATTTCAATATTTATTAATCAACATGTAACAACTTTTAAAAGAATGAACCTAAACAATTTGAGTAAAAATATTATAAATGGATCAATATTTTTTATGTTTACTTAAAACTTGGAATATATGGACTCTTGGTAGGTAATTAGTGCATATCAAAGTTTCTGAATGTTCTGAGATTGGACGAAAGTGTGTGGTTGGACCTCTTAAATCATGTCTAGATCCTGCCGAAAAGATTACAGTGGATCACCAACAAGAGCCCTTTTCCAATGATGCGACTGTTAGTTAGTAGTTATGGTCGACTAACTCTTAATTTCTATATGGATAGATAGATAAATTATTTTTCCAAAGGAGCCTAAATGGTAAGAATGAATGGATCTTTCCCACCCTTGACAGACTTAAGACTGAAAACCGATTAAAGGGGACTGAGAGGAGTGATTAAGGATATACACAATGATTAAAGAAAGACATAGACCTATAAACAGAACATATGAGATTTTTTCTAACGAGAAATGGTTATATACTTAAAAAATCCTAACGCCATAGGACACATATAAGCCGTCGCGTCACACGATGCATGTTGATTGGAAAATTGAAAGTAATATTTGAAAAAACCCGTCCGGATCTATTAGTTATTTCATAAATCAAGGTCGAGTTGATACAGAGCAAGGCTGGTATTTTCTCGCTAGTTGGTCATAGAAGCCGCCGGGCTGACCTTATCCCGAAGGCCGATGGAGAATCCTGTAATAATAATTGGGCATGAGAGACCTTCTTCAATATTGCAAAAGAAAGGGCTTGCTGATAAAATTGGGTGGGGAGGCAATACTATTTATTAGGTTAGAGAGAGGCTTGGCCTGTAAGCAAGTTGTGAGCTATGCCCGAGAATGTATGAACTCCTTTTTCATTCATGAATTTAGGTCGGACTAGGAAGACATGGATCCAATTGTTGGGTTGATTTGAGGTGCGGAAGCGTGTTTTTATCAACCCGAATATGAGATCTAGTCATGTTTAACGATTAGTTTTTCGGGGTTTTAACGACGAACAAATATAGAAATGATTTCGTAATACCTTTCGCGTTGAACGTGTGATTGTCGGATGTGGTAGACTTGATAGCACAAGCCCTCTACGCGTATCCACGCCGAGATCGGATCTGCCTTCCAACCGTTGGTGCGGAATTCGGGAAGAACGAAAAACTGTTTTTCGTTCTTCGTTCTTTTTCTTTTGACGAGTATTAGGGTTTTGATTTTGCTAATGTGAAATCTGATAACGAAAACCTGTTTTCGTTTCTTATATAATTATTAACCTTTTAATAATTACACTTAAACCCGCGACTATAGGAATATTACATAAGAGACATATTACTTTCAATCTCCCACTTGCCTTTACGTAATATCTCAAATAGTCGAAGTAAATGTATCTCCATACACATACATGCCCATATATCTTATGTACTAACCCCAAAAGAAAAACAAGTACAATTATTTTTTTCAGTGCTAGCGGATGAATATAACTGCATTTCACACTGATTGTCTAACAATCACAAGCAGATACCCAGACACTCATATGCGTGTGACCTCGTAGGTTCATCACTAAACCGGTAGCCAATTAGTCTCCACTAATTAACTAATCGAGGTTGGCGTCTAGCAACACTCCCCAACGATCGGATAGCGTGAAGTAACATCCTTACTCATTTGAGTAACAACCTTACCCAAAACGAACCAGGGTGAAGTTGACGTTATTATTTCCTTCCATCTTTACAGCTCCGGATGCATCCTAGGCATGGTCATAACTGTCAGCCTTACGGATCATCAACTATGTCTCATGTCAATCACAACTGATTGAAGAATGAACCTAAGAAACACCTTTCTTCATTCGTTCAATGTACTATGGCCAAAGATTCGTACAGTCATTGTGATTACTGACGACATAGAGCTCAAACTCTTACCAAGAGTTGATGGATCCCATCTTGACCAGTCACTAACTACGCAAATATCTAATTATTCCCAATATCTATTCAACTAGTACTCTTAGATACTAGATGTATAGAATTAAAGAATAATAGATGAGATGCTAGTTACTATGCTGATCTCAAATCTAAGGAAAAACTAACTATCTAACTATCTGGAGAAATCTTATGACAGTTCATTGGTTATTTAACCATTAAGCATTTCTCCCTTTAGGTCAGTTAGTGATCACATCATTATGTGTATCACCCATATATGTGATTCAGTAAAAGAGATCTACTGATTTCTATCATCATATAAACTTATCACATACATGTTGTTCTTTCCGGATCACTGTAGTCCGGGTAGTGATCCTACGAACAAGAACAATTCAGATTAAATCACCAAAAACTTGACTCTCTTTATTATGATCTCTATCATAATGTCAAGTTTCACATTTAATCATGGACTCTATCATACACTTATGAAAATTCATCAAATGAAAATAATTCCATATATTATAAAATAAAATCGATGTCTAAAATAATACAACTCGCTACTAGTCTATAAACTAATGCCAACTAGTCATCTCTCTCAATCCGATCCTCAGCTTATGCTTGTCAAACTCCTTTGACCCAAGCGCCTTCGTGAACGGATCTGCTGCGTTTTCCTATCCATCCACCTTCTGGATTTGCACGTCCTCACCCGCTATGATCTCTCGTATCAGGTGAAACTTCCGCAGAACATGTTTCGATTTCTGATGAGACCTTGGTTCCTTCATCTGAGCAATAGCTCCGGTGTTATCACACAATAAAGGAACGACTTCCTTTATCGAAGGTACCACACCAAGTTCATCTATGAACTTTCTCATCCAAACCGCCTCTTTAGCTGCTTCGCAAGCCGCTATATATTCTGCTTCAGTCACCGAATCCGCTATAGTAGCCTGTTTGGAACTCTTCCAACTTACTACGCCTCCATTCAGACAAAACACATAGCCTGAAATGGACCGACTATCATCCTTGCCCGTCGAGAAACTCACATCTGTAAATCTTTCTAACTCCAAGTTAGAACTACCATAAATGAGGAACTGGTCCTTAGTCCTTCGTAAGTACTTAAGGATGTTCTTAACAACCTTCCAGTGTTCCTCACCAAGATCTGCCTGATATCTATTCACTACACTTAGTGCGTAGGCTACGTCAGGCCTAGTACACGTCATGGAGTACATGATCGCTCCCACTGTGCTAGCGTAGGGAAGCCGACTCATGCGTTCTCTTTCTTCCGGGTCTTACGACAATTCCCCCTAGAAAGAGAAATTCCATTGCCTATCGGTAGATAGCCTTTCTTGGAACTTTCCATGTTGTATTGTCTCATGATACTGTTAATGTACTGGGATTGTGACAATCCAAGCAACCTCTTCGATCTATCCCTATAGATCTTTATTCCCAGAATATAGGCTGCTTCTCCTAGATCCTTCATGGAGAACTGATCAGACAACCATGACTTCATCTCTTGTAACGTCCGAATGTCCTTCATGGAGAACTGATCAGACAACCATGACTTCATCTCTTGTAACGTCGGAATGTCATTTTCCATGAGCAATATGTCATCCACATAAAGCACAAGGAAGACAACCGTGCTCCATTAAACTTCTTGTACACACAAGACTCTTCATCGCATCTAACAAAGTTGAACTCTTCAACTGCCTTGTTAAAGCGAATGTTCCAGGTTCGAGAAGCTTGCTTGAGTCCATAAATGGACCTCTAAAGCTTGCATACTTTATGATCTTAAGTTGGCGACGTGAAACCCTCAGGTTGAGTCATGAAAACCTCTTCCTGGAGCTCTCCGTTAAGGAAAGTTATTTTCACGTCCATCTACTAAATCTCATAGTCATAGTACGTCGCTATCGCAAGCAGAATCCAAATAGATTTGAGCATTGCCACAGGGGAGAACGTTTCTTCATAGTCAATCCGTTCTCGTTGATTATACCCCTTGGTAACTAGACGAGCTTTATAGGTCTCTACCTGCCCGTCTGCTCCAATCTTCTTCTTGTAAACTGATGTGCGTAGACTCAAGTAATAAATTACCTAGACTAACGCTTCCGCAAGGATACGGATCGTGTAGCAACTAGGGTCGAACACAAGGAATTGATGCGACTTATAAGCTATTAGACTAATGAATAAGACGTGATGAATCTAATGTAGATGGAATGCAAATGCAAATGCAAACTAAACCTAAGATGGGAATGACTCGGCGACAAATCACCATAGGTATCAAGAGTTGCACAACGATGTATCGAAGTTCTAACGAGATAATTGGTCTTAGATACTATCACGAGTTCAGGGAATTCAAGCTCTCCTATAGGAACTGACTGGCGTAGACTTGTCCACTATCTAGCATGCATATACCAATGTATCCATTGCGCATCTTACATGCATAGACGCATTACGACCGCTATCCTAATCCCTAGATTTAACCGATTGACCTGGCGTAGATTCTAAACCGGCTAAACCCTAAATCATGGCTAAGTTCCGAAACCTAATGCCCTGGCGTTGGTTTATTAGGATCCTAACATCATTCATTCAAGTGGCGTACAAGTAATGAAAGCATTAAGAACAACCATGAAATCTGAAAACATAATAAAATACCGAATTCATTCATAACGAGTGGCATACAAGTATGAAAGCATTAAGATCCACCATTCATTAAGCACAAGACTTCACTACATGTTGGCAATTCTCTCTAACCTATGGCAATAGATCTACTTGAACATGAACTCAGGAAACGAAACACAAAAGAAATCTAAATTCGACATAGAAAGAGAAAGAGAATGCTCCCTATTCATCGACCAATGTCTTCAATAGATACTCCATGCTTCGGATCCGTAGATCCGTCCTTCTCGATCCTTCCAAGTGTGTCTCTAATGGCACTGAATTGTCCTTGAGTCCCCCCCTCTCAA
>CM071876.1:9595079-9614096 GCA_036759665.1 Gynandropsis gynandra
AAAATCCCATTTTGCCTTAGATAATCGACAAATTCATGACTAAGATATTCACCGCCCCGGTCAGATCTCAACACCTTGATACTCTTTCTGGTTTGTCTCTCCACTTCACTGTGGAATCTCTTGAACATTTCAAAAGACTCGGATTTATGTCTCATCAAGAACACAAATCCATATCTCGACATATCATAGTGAATGTGATGAAATATGAATATCCACCTTTGGCTTGAACTCTCATAGGTCCACATACATCGGTATGTATGAGTCCTAGGAGTTATGTAGCTCTCTCTCCGGTTCCACTAAACGGAGATTTGGTCATTTTACCAGTGAGACAGGACTCACAAGTTGCATAAGATTCATAATCGAAATGGCCTAGAAGACCATCTTTATGCAACCTGTTTATCCTCTTCTCACCAATGTGACCAAGTCTACAATGCCAAAGGTACGTCTGTCTTTGACGATCATCCACTGATGATCGGAAATCAGAGCTTTAATATTTCCTAGACCACACTACCGCAAGTATACGGTTCATGTAGTACCAGGGTCGAACTCTGGGACTAATGCAGCCTATTCTAAGAATATGACTAAACTAAGACGGGGTGAAATAGATGGTGACGTGATATAAATCTCTAAAACAGTAAGATAAATGGTGACAGCGATGGAAAGATGCGGAAGACTTGACAATTAAGAACACTACGGGTTTGGGGATACCGGGAATTGCAAGGATGTAACAACGAAAGATCATAAACCTATCGAACTATCTTGACAACAGAGAATTCATGCTCTAAAATAAGGAATGATTCTGCCGAACCTAAACCTCCTAACCATAATTATGTGCAATCCTACCTTCCAGCAACGATTAACTCGTGACTACAGCGCAATCCTAATTCCTAAGTCGATTAACCGACCGGTCAGATTCTCATTACAAACTTAACCTAATATCAATAGTTCCGGATTCATATTTTAACCTTCCAGCTAAACACAAATTCCTAAGTTACTGAGCGGGCACCACAAATATAAAACGTTTACGATGTTGGTTGTAAAACCGAATATAAAAAAAAAAAATCGATAAATTTAAGCATTAACGCATAATTCGCACATCCATTACAAATCCGTCATCCCTAGCCCATAGTTGGAAATCTACTCACTCATGGATTCTACTGTCAAACAAGAGAAAACAACCCTAGACATGATAAAAACTAGAAAATACGATTCCTCGATCTTCCCTATCTTGTTACCGAAGTCCGGATTGATGCTTCTCTCCTTCTACAGCTTCTCCTGAGTCTTTCCCGATTAATTTCAGGCCTTTTATTGCCCTAGTCGTCGCCCTCTGGTCTCTGGAACTGATCCCCCCTCTCTTTTGCTTGTTCAAACTCTTAAAACAGGTTGTTGCGAGAAAGGCGACCTGCATGGGCACAAGTTTCACCCGGTCGTGCAGAAGGAAGCGTTAGCGGGCAATGTTACCCGATCGCGTGCTCTTCGTGCCCGCGTCGTGTTAAGTCTTCTGTAATTATCCCCGTAACTTTTGCCCGAGCGGGTACCGTCCTTGCCCGAGCGGGTTTACTTCATTTTGTGCCTTTGCTCCTTTCGCTCGATGCTCGGGTGTTCCATTAGGTTCCGTGGCCTGACTTTTGCTCCGAGTGATTTGTAGCTTCCAATATGTGCGGTTGATCCAAGAATTTGCATTTTAAAGTTCGTTTAGGTCTGTCTCCTTAAAACCCGAAAATCAACAAAAAGGCATATATAAAGAACATTCATATCGGATTTGTAACTCGTGCTACGTAATCTATGTGAAAAATGATGCAAATATCTAGCCTAAAACTGATACACACTACGTGTTATCAAACTCCCCCAGAACTGAACCTTTATTTGTCCTCAAACAAAACTAGAGCCAAGTATAAGAAGAGTCCAACAACGATGGATACTAGCACGAAAAATTCGAAGGATTAGTTATTATGCAAAACAATGCGTCACATGAACGTAGGCCTAAGCGTACCGAGTTCAGACTTATATCAACCGAAAGTCACGAGCCATGCAATCCTACCAATAACCTAAGTCTATTTCACACCTCTAGACATCGTCCAAGCGATCTCCATACCAATTCCCCTAAGCTTGAGATATCATTAAACTCGCATTCTCGTTCTTATTCTCTTTCCTTTTTTTTCTTTTCTTACTTAGATTCATGCTTGGTTTCTAGGACGTCGAAGTCGAAGATGGATGGCTTTCTACTTAGACCCAGGTTGCCTATGGCACACATAAGGTCGCGTAACCTTAGCGGAGTGAAGAGGTGCGTTATTAAAGGACATTCTTCTCTCTCTTTTTGTTTTTTTCTAGAGCTTATGCATCAACTCTAACCCCTGAGACGTAGAATAGTGCCTCAACCCACCACTTAGACCCGAACCATCGATCTTGATGTACTCATGTCAATGTAAACCTGAATTAGTTAGAAACTTATCCAAGGTGACAGCGGAGTATAAGCGTGTGGAATCTAATAATTCATTTACGGTAAAATATATCAACAAAGAAAGGGATAAACGGTATACACGGAGATATGAATACTTGGTACTGAAACCTAGGAGGTCAATGCAACAATAGATCATGGGTTCAAGCACAACTACTCGACTAATCGGTATTCAAAAGACTTCAAAGCAAATCTAGACTATTGTTCACGATTCGACAAGGTCTCAAAATAATGACTAAAACTAAGAAATTCGTACTAGGTATCTATCTTCTTATTCCTAATCTTAATCCTAATCGCAAATATGTCACTCAAAGAAAAATCATATCACTCAAAAGAGTACCCCCCAAGACCTGAACGGAACACAGTCCCGGTGTTCGAAATCTATGAGAGGTACCCGCATGCTAAAAACTTGAGAGTCGATAAAATAAAAATAAGAACGAGTACACTCGGTGTATTTTGCTTTCTCGAGTTTGTGATACATCCGGATGTTATACTCTTCTACTCTATTACGGGTATTATCGTGAAGGACCTGTGATGAGAATCATGCAACACAAAAATAGAGAAGAAAGTAATACATCATTAAGTCCAATAGAGCGTACATAAACGAGAAAACGAAAAAGAAATAAAATAAAGAAAATAGGTCCATAAAGCAAAAAAATGGAAAAAGGAAAAGGAAAATTGAAAAAGAAAATAATGGCCTAATCCTCTTCCTCTCCACCACGGGTGGTCGGAGGGTCTGCTAGCTCCGCGGATGTCCCTTCCCCAGGTAGGAAGTAGAATGACTACAACTCGTACGAGATGTGTGGGCGGTATAGAATAGAGCCTGCATGGTAGTCCTGCGAAATCGGCACGTACGACTCTGAGTAATGCTGCATACTCAACTGCTGGATCGACGAACGAACTCCGTGATGTAGTACGTGTACTGGATGAACTCCTCGTGGAATTGTTGTTGCTCCGTATATCTTGCAGCCTCGATGTCGTGCCTCGCGGCCTCGAGGTCGTATCGCTGCTCTGCCATGAAGGACTGATATCTGCTCTCCTCCGCAACATACTTGAGAACATCGGAAACACATTCCATGGAAGGAAAGTCAGAGCAGTGATGATGGTAGTCGGGGCAGGTACGAGAAAGAGGGGCGCGTCGGCTACGTTGTCGAGACATCGATGGTCCTGGTGCAGCGACTGGAGCTGGATCTACCTCATCTAGTCCCAGACCAATGTGCCCGATGGCTGGATCGATCATGAAGCATATGCCCTCCTCGTTTAATCCGGGCATCTGAATCTCATCGAGGTTGACCTCCAAGGTTCGACCTTGCTCATCCTTGTAGCTCCAAATGACTCTATACCGATCGATTGATATTGCCCGTCGGTTGCGCAGGTTCTGGAGGTTCAGCTCGGGCTCCTCATCAATCTTGTCCTCCGTCAGGATGCCAAGGTTGACCCCAACTCTCCGTGCTATCATTGTGACTATCTCACCACAAATGATCATCATGTCCGTGCTGCACTTCTCGGTGGCAATGTCGTGAAAATGCCGTATAACTAGCGATGCCAAGTCAACGTCGAGTATATCCCATTCGTCGCCATCGAAGTGTGTGTGTACCGCACGCCTAAGGTATGCCAGCTCTGTGTGGTTCACTCCACCTTGTGCTCCTTTTCCTAAGATTGAGGAGACTAGGAAATAGTGGAAATACCGTAGGGCGGGATGGCGTATGTGGCTGGCCTTGGACTTCGTTGAATAGTCACCATACGCTATCCGGGTCCAGAATTGCACTTGACGACTCTTGGTGTGCTCGGGCAGTTTGGTGAAGGCGCGGTGCGGGGCGTCAAGCACGATTGCGAACTGTCGCGCGTTGAGTCGGTAGTTCTGTCCCAGCAGACGGAACTCCATAAATTCCTTCTCCCGATTTCTTGACTCGGGGAAGAATGCTGTGTACGACGCAAAGAACTCCGCAGTGAGGTTGCGGTACGTGTACTCCCGTGCCTCTCGCAATCCTGTCCACCCCAATGTGTTGAAGATGGTGTCGATGTGCTCCTCGATGTGGAGAGCACTCATGGCTTCCGCGGATAGGAAGCGGGATGGCTGTATGCGCAGTTGTAGGTCGCTGAACCTTGACTTCTGACCAGACAAAAGGGTTGTTGTCCGGTAGTTGTATTGTTGGTGAGACGTCGTGATGGGCGTGTACGGTGTTAATTCCATGATAGCATCCGACTTTGCTGGCCATCTGTGTTCAGGGTCGTAAGCGTCTGATCAACATTTCTTTGAACTTTGGAAGAGCTTTGGAGCCATCTGCAAAACAATCAAAGAAGAAAAAACGAGCGTTAGTCACAGCTTGCAGAGTGCCCTCGCGGTAGATGGTGTAGCCCGCTCGGGCTTCAATTAAGAAAAAATACATCGTAAGTCCAGAAAATTTCGCCCGACTCGAGTCTCCTCACTGCTCGATCGGGCTTAGAACCATGCTACCCGACCGGGTACAAACCCTAACCCGATCAGGCTGAGTCGCGAAATCGCGACCTACAATCCAATTTTGTGGTTGAAATCGCAACAATCACCCTAAATCCTTCCAATCCAGACCTAAATCTAGTCTAAAGAAGTTGAAAACACAAATTAGTTTACGAATTACCTGGAATACGAGAGGAGTTTGAAGGTTTTAGGGGAATTTGCAAGAGAAGAGGGAGAGAGGGCTATTTCGAGTAATCGCGACTGAGTGTTCTTCGGTGTCAGTAACCGGCGATGATGAGGAACGGCGGCGACGACGTGAGCGGTGTCCGGCGGCGTGAAGGGTTGCTGGTGTGGAGCACGTTCGGGTCGATTTTTTTCTTGTGAGGACTGGCGCTCTACTCTAAATAATATACTTACCTCTGCAGATGAGACACGATGCCCGCGCGGCTCGCGTGAAGTCGCCCGATCGGGCTGCTTTGAAATTGACCTAGCCCGCGCGGGTTGTGTTGTCAGCTCGATCGGGCTGTGCTGTAAAAACTGAAAAAATTACGAGAAAAACATGCAGCAATAATTCTGAAGGCCACTAAAATCCTAAATCCTAAAAAAATTGTCCATGTCTTAAAGAGAGTTCGAAAGTATAAATAAAATAAAAATGAAGAAAGAAAGGATACGGGGCTCGGAATGCCTCTCGAGAAGCGCTTGTTTACGGTATTTAGTTTGACCCTAACGCTTTCATACGTGTGTGATGTCGAAGAGAGGAGGTACGCCTCTTCCGTCTTCTACTTGATCAGCATAGCAAGGCTTGAACTTTGGAGCGTTTTTCACTTTTGAATCTCCATTCTTCTCATCCAATCCTACAACTCCATGGTATATCCGTCAGACTCGATTTTGCTTGAGTGTTTCCTTGGTGTTCCAAGCGGGATAAGTGTGCATGCGGGCCATCAAAGGTGTGGGAGATGGGGTGTATGGCCGAAGAACCGCAACCCGCGTTGAAGTCTCGGTTAACCCGTGCGGATTCTTGTTCAAATGAAGTGCCCGATCGGGCTCGTTATTTACCTGGTTCGAGTTCCTAAATGTGTCATTTACCCACGAGAGGTGTGCCCGAGTCGGGCTGTGAGGCCGCCCAGGCGGGTCTCCTAATTCTGGTCAAGCCCGTGTGGGTGAGGTAGGGGCACGCATGGGCTAACTCTCTTCTTCTGAGGGGTATTGAAGTTTTTCCCGAGTTGTGTGCATGCATCGACGTCTTGGGGTGACTGAAACAGGTTTCCGGTGCATTCGGACAGTGGTATCTCCACGGGATGGATGTCGTGATGTTCACGTTCAAATTTCTCCGTTGGTGCATCCATCGTGTTAATGTGCATCATAGGTTCAGTAATATATGGCTTCTTAAGTGCGTCGTCGAGCTTGAACTCAATAGACTCGTCTCCAAACTTCAGGACCAGTCTGCCTTCAGCGCAATAAATGACCATTTTCGTCGTGTTGAGGAATGGTCTTCCCAAAATGACAGGGATCTTCGGATTTATCTCCATGTCCACAACTACAAAGTCCGCGGGGAATCAGAATTCTCCCACTTGTACAGCAACATTCGTCAATATGCCTACGGGACTCCGTACGGACTGATCGGCCAAGGTGATCATCATGCGTGTTGGCTGTAGATTTCCTAATCGATTAAGCTTTTCAACAAGAGACAATGGTAGCAAGCTTACACTCGCTCCGTATCGATTAGTGCATACTCAATCTCATAATCGTAGATCTTACAAGGGATGACAAGGTTACCTGGATCGGGCATCTTCTCGGCCGTGGTAGGGGCATGTATGAGGGAATTGCTCACCATCATTACCTCATTTTCTACGGTTCTCTTCCTCATTATAATGTCCTTGAGGAATTTGGCATAGGATGGGATCTTCATGAGCACGTCGTAGAACTGGATGGTGGCTTGCAGCTTCCTTAAGAGTTCCAAGAATTGGGCGAATTGAGCATCGTCGTTGTGCTTCTTTTGATGCTGCGGGAAAGGTAGGGGTGGTACCCTCTGGGCAGGTGCTACGTAAGGCAACTCCCTTTCTTCATCCTCTTCGTTCTTCTTTTCTTCCACGCCTTGAGTGATGGGTTGTTCAATTATATTGCTCAAAGGCTCTCCTCTTGCAGCTGTGGAAGGCATGGGTTGCTCCACCGTATTTTCGCTCCTTAGAAAAATGGCGTTTACTTGCTCCTGGGAGTTCGTCTCGGGTTTCTCGGGGAGCTGTCTGGGCTGTCGGCTAGACCCTTGGGCTAGCTGTGCCACTTGCGTTTCCAGGAGCCTTAAATGTGTCTGGAAACCGTCCATTCTCTTCTTCATGTCCTCCTGTTCAGCCCTAATTCCTCCAAGCGCACTTTTCTGTTCTTGATACATCAATTGGAGCATAGAAAGAATTTCGGAGTCACCTGAAGGTTGTGAGCGAGGCTGATAGCCGTAGTCTTGGCCATTCCCTCTCGGCTGGAAACCTTGGTGTTTGTTTCTTGCCATCATTCGCGGTTGAAAATCCTGCGGGTTTGCTACATTACTCGTATTGCTAGAAGAGAGGTTGGGATGGCTCTTTATGTAGTTTTGCTGGTAGGCCCGATTGTTGACGTAATTTACTTCTTCGATTTCTTGACCTACAGATGCATCTTGTCGATTGACATGAAGGCCTACCATCATCCTGTATATCTCACCAACTTGATGCTTTAAAACTGTTAAGTCCGGGTTGGTGATGCCTAATTCATTTACTGCCGCTTTGGATGAGTAATCACGGTTGTAGTCTCCGACCTTCTTGCCTCCTTCCCTTGCCATGCTCTCGATCAAATTCTCAAGTTGCTGGAAAGTGAGGCTGCTGAGGGAATCACCACCCGCTTCCACGATCATGAAGCGTGTGGTCTCTTGAAGACCATTCCATGATGTGGTCATATTCATTGATAGTTCTTGAAGCGCTCCCATGCATCGTGTAGAGTCTCGCCTCTTTCTTTTAAGAATGAATTTATTCGGTTCTTGGCGAGTAGCGTCCTGTGGTCTGGAAAGAATTGCTGCATGAATCGCTGCTCCAGGTCATTCCACGGAGTTCGCCACTCATTGACGCCAAGATGAGACACTTCACAGTGATACACTTTTCCTCGTACTTGGTGTATTCACTGAAAGCCTCGTCATTCGCTGGGTCTGGCACTTGAGGAGCCGGTTTGTCTATCACATCGATCAGCTTCTCATGTGTAAGCACCATATGCAAATTGTGTTGCCATTCGTCGAAGTTTTCACCAACCAACTTGTTGGTCTCGAGAATTGGATGCAAGTTGAACTGAGACATTTTCAGGAGATCTGAAAACGAAAGGAAAAATTTACAGCAGAGAGTTAGACATCGTATATATATCATTAAGATTAAGACATGGACTTCATCTAAATGATATATTCGCTAATCAATGTTACGATAACATTAGAAATCTTATTTCCAATTAGCGTCAATCTATAACTATATGTCTGAGCCCTTTGGTAGTCAAGACGTTTCCCAAACATATAAAACAGATTCTTTATAAATTTTATCCCCATAAAATTTATAGTGATTTTACTTCAACTCTCTATTACATAGTCACATGGAAGTCATATCGTTCCTATCGATGTAGTTGAGTTCATCCTTCAGCTCATGGTCGGATAACAATTAAGTTTATGTCCCCCCGGGTAGTCCAGGCGTAACCAAAAACTAATTCTTCTCTCCCACTAGACATCTGATGTCGTAGACGTATGAATCGAATTCTTGAACTACATGCCTCCTGGTAGTCAGGCCGTACCATGTAAACGAGAACCTATTCAAACGTCTATGATGAAGAAAAAGCCTAACGATAAACAATTTATCGTTTAAGAACTCAATTATTAATTTTAAATTAATTTTTTAATTTTAATTTAAAATAATTTTAATTTTTAAATTTTTTAGGGTTAGGGTTAGGGTTAGAGGGTTAGGTTTAGGGTTAAGAAATAACCCTAACCGCTGTCGCCCCCTTTGCCGCCGGTTCCCCGCTCCAGCATGAAGACCCGCCGGCCAGCCCCTTGGAGAACCGCCGGTCGACCGGCCGTGAATCGCCGGCGTCGCGAAACGCCTTTCGCCCGACGCTCGATTCCTGCGTGGCTCGAATCATCGCGATTCGTTGTCTTTGCTGCTCGCCGTGAGTCGCCGACCGTCGCTCGTGGACCGTCGCAACCTTCGGCCCGTGCAGCGCCGCCCTCTCTCTCCCTCGCCCGCTCGTGCCTTCCCCTCTCTCTTCGCGCGATTCGGCTGCAGCACGAAACCACCGCTCGATTTTGGTGTCTCATGTGCCGCGCCGCTGCTGCCGATTCAGGCTGTGACGCGCCGCCCCTGGCCCTCAACCGACGACCCTCGCTCGGCCGGCTAGGGTGCCGTACGATTATGTTTTCGGGGTTTCAACGACGAACAAATATAGAAACGATTTCGTAATACCTTTCGCATTGAACATGTGATTGTTGGATGTGGTAGACTTGATAGCACAAGCCCTCTACGCGTATCCACGCCGAGATCGGATCTGCCTTCCAACCGTTGGTGCGGAATTCGGGAAGAACGAAAAACTGTTTTTGTTCTTTGTTCTTTTTCTTTTGACGTCTATTAGGATTTTGATTTTCCTAATGTGAAATTTGATAACGAAAACTTGTTTTTCGTTTCTTATATAATTATTAAACTTTTAATAATTACACTTAAACCCGCGACTATAGGAATATTACATAAGAGGCATATTACTTTCACCAATGAACCCTTTATCCTGATAGGTCCAGCTCTTATTGCACTTGCTTCTGCTTGCTCCTGGCCATGCATGTCCATTGTAACTTCTTTATGGGTCTAGGAGCAAGCAATAGTAGTCCTATCTGCTTAGAAGACAAGCTTGATGCTCAATAGGACCTTTTCATAAAAAGCTTATAGCTATTTGATTTAGGCTCTTTATCCGTGAGAACAATGGAGTGCTAACTAGGAGGATCTGCTCGGTTCCGAGGCCAGTAGATCTATTCTCATACGTTCCAATTCCATAGCCATAGGTAGGTAGCAGATCAGATGTGCTAATGAACATATTGTTTTCTTTTATCATAGTAATGAAGCCATATCATTATAAGACCTAATTGAACAACAAAATGTCAACAAAATCGACTCATCCCTATGTTGATTAGAGAGGTGAGTTGGGCACAAGTCCTTATCGAAATTCAAACTCTTCCCTTGATCTCATTCTCACACTTCCACTCATCTGATCTTTAATTAGGTCATCCACACTATCCCAATCTTTTATCTATTCATTTTGTCACTATGAGATCACTCGAGCTAAGAACTTAGAAAGATAGATTTTCGAACAGTCTACTAAAGCTCTTGAGAGCGAGCAAAATAGCTATAATATCCTATTAGCTTGGCTCACATGCCCCATTCCTTAGATGCTTACCATGGATTACCTAGATAAAAGAAAGGCTTTCCCTCATACACCTTTTAACTTCGTTAGGGCTTAACCACTATCTAGTATCCCGCTTCTGAGCCTAATGAAACTGTTTGGTATGCTGAGACGTGAATAATGTATATAGGAGGAAAGCAGCAGCTGAGACGTGACCCTTTGTTATTTTCACCCGTGCATGATGCTCGTGGGCTTGCTTTGGGCTTCTGGACCGGACCTCTCTTCCACGGGTTTCCTCTCGCTGGGCCTCCTCTTGCTCGGTTTTGTCTCGCTGGACTGGGCTTCCCGCTGGGCCTGAGTTGTGCTGGGCCTCTCCTGAAGATCAAGGCCTTCTCGCCTTGAGCCCTCAGTCTTCCCGCGCACGTCTTCATCAGCTCCAGAAGGTTCTCCTCGAGCCCTTCGCCTCACGTCGCTCTCACACCAGACAGTCTCTTCAATCTCCCTCCTGTCTGGTCGTGGTGCGACTCCAAGCTTCCCCCGCAGTTCACAAAATCTCCCCGGTGACAACGGCTTTGTGAGGATGTCGGTGATCTGGTCTTCCCCGCGAATAAACCGTAAGTCAACCCTACCTTCTGCTTGTGCCTCTTTCACCACATGAAACCGGATTTTAATATGCTTCGTACATTTATGGTCTATCGGATTCTTACCGATAGCGATTGCGGCTGTGCTATCACTGAAAATCGGAACTCCCCCTTGCATGCGAAACCCTAGCTCTTGAAATAGCCTCGATAACCATGTTGTGTGGTTTGTTGCCGCGCTTAGGGCCATGTACTCGGCCTCAGCGGTCGATTGTGCTACAATCGACGGCTTCTGGGTCTCCCAACTAAAAATCGAACTCCCGATCGTAAAACAGAACCCACTCGTGCTCCTCATGTCACTTAGACTCCCCGCTAGGTCTGCATCTGCATAACCTACTAACTCCAAGTATTCAACCCTTTCAAACTTCAACCCGTAGTCTTTTGTTTCTTTTATATACCGTAGTACTCATTTCGCATTTTGTAGACTTTGTACTGTTGGTCGTGCGTTGATTCTTGACAGGTACGAAGCCGTAAAGGCCAAGTCTGGCCGTGTGGATGCTAGGTACAGTATACCCCCACAATACTCCAGTACTCTGTCTGGTCCGTAAGTTCTTCACCGTCCTCTCGTACCTTGCAGTTCAGAGTCAAGGGGGTACTCACCCCCTTAGAGTCCAACATACTGAACTTCGAAAGAATTTGGGTCGCGTATTTTTCTTGACTTAAAAATATGCCATTGCTGAGGTTCTTAACCTCAAACCCCAGAAAGAACTTTAACGAACCCAAGTCACTCATATCAAACGCTGAGCTAAGCTTGGCCTTAAAATCCTTAATCATCTTAAAACAACTCCCTGATAAAATTATATCATCAACGTATAAGCATATCACCAAGATATTACCTCCTTTAACTTGGATGTACATTGCCGCATCACAATGACTCCTAATACACCCTTCTCGTAAGAAAAATGTATCAATCTTGCTATACCAGGCCCTCGGTGCATGCTTTAATCCATAAAGTGCTTTGTTAAGACGTAAAACTTTATGTTCAAACCCAATTACCTCGTATCCTAGTGGCTGCTCTACGTACACTTCTTCTCTGATCTCACCATTAAAAAATGCCGACTTAACATCCATATGATGAAGCGGCTAATCCTTCTGTGCTGCCACGGCTATCAAGGTTTGAATGGTGTCGTGCCTTGATACCGGGGCAAACGTCTCACCATAGTCCAACCCGTAGGTTTGAGTAAACCCCCGAGCAACTAGTCTTGCCTTATATTTCTGAATTCTTCCCTCTTCATCTGTCTTAACCTTGTATATCTACTTTACTCCTATCACTTTCTGATTCGTGGGTCTCTCAGTTAGATACCAGGTTTCATTCTTATGCAACCTTTGCATTTCTATGTCCATTGCCTCCTTCAACTCTAGGTGTTTTAGAGCCTCTTCGTATGAGGTAGGTTCTATCACGGCTAGATAACAACTCTCTTCTGGTTGTATCCCCTCTATGTCCTCCTCAATTGGATACAAGTCGCTTAGTCTCCATGTTCTATGCACTTCACGGGATGACTCACTGGTATTACCAGTGCTAGGCTCCTGGGATGATGGAGTGTTAGACAATGAAAATTGCAGAGGAGTACCTGGAGGTGTTCTCCTCGTGCTACTCTCACAGTCCCTTACCCTTGACTGTCCCGAGGTGCTCCCCACTTCAAACGTAGTTGTAGGTACTCCCTCCGGGTTACTGGAATTCTGTGGATTCAGAAATACCATCGATTTAGGTACTTCCTTCTCCCCTTCTTTAGTTTCCCAATCCCAGCTCTTCTCCTCATCAAATATAACATCTCTTGTCACTTCCACCTTTCCCGTCTCAACTACATAAACCCTGTAGCCCTTACTCTGACTAGTGTACCCCACAAAAATACCAACTTGTGACTTGTCGTCCAGTTTTCCCCGTCTCTGTGCAGGTACTAGTTTGTAACACAAACACCCAAAGATTCGTAGGTGTCCAATAGAGGGCTTGTGCCCGCTCCAAACCTCCAAAGGGGTTTTGTCCTCCAGTGCCCTAGTAGGCAACCTATTCTGTATGTACGCCGAAGTAAACACACTCTCTGCCCAAAACTTGTTAGGCATACGCTTATCCTTCAGCATACAACTAGTCATCTCCATGAGGGTGCGATTCCTCCGTTCTGCCACCCCATTCTGCTGTGGCGTATATGCCACACTCAACTCTAATTCTATCCCCTTTTCAGCCAAGTAATCTGAGAATTCTTTTGAATTAAACTCAGTCCCTCTATCAGACCTCAACTTTTTTATCTTCTTCTCCGTTTGATTTTCCACTTGTGTTGCAAACCTCCTCAATATTGCAAACACATCTGACTTGAGCCTCAAGAAATAGACCCAAGTCATATGGGACTGGTCATCTGTGAATGTTAACAGATAGACGCTCCCATCTAGTGAGGGTGTATTCATCGGTCCACACAAATCTGTGTGGATCAAACCCAAAATTTGCTTTGCCTTGTACTCCGAGTTCTTAGGTATTTTCGTCCTATGTTGTTTGCCCTTTGCACACCCTTCACACACCTCTTTCACCACATCAATCTGTGGTAGCCCTTTCACCATCTTATCTCTTTGTAATTTCTCCAAATTATGAACTCCCGTATGACCTAGCCGCTTATGCCATAGGTCCGAGACACTCATTTTCTCCTCGGCTACTCTAGCCTCCTCTTTAACAATCCTCCACTTGAGAGGATACACCTTCTTAATCATTGGTACTTCAACCACCTTTGCACCAACTTTGTCTTTGATCAAGCACTTGTGTTCTGTGAACACGACTTCATACCTCACCATCTGCGGCACACTTAACAAGTTCTTATCCAACCCCGGTACTAGGAAAATGTCCTTAATAATTTTAACTCCCTTCTTCGTATTAACTTGAATGTTCCCTTTACCGGTAGTGGTTAAAACTTCTCCATTTCCAACCTTTATAGGTACTCTAAAGTACCTATCTAGAGTTGTGAAATACCCTTCGTGTTTTGCCATGTGATTTGTAGCGCCACTGTCTACTAACCATACATCATCTTCGAAAACTTCATGAGTCAAGTGTGCTGCCGTGAATAACGAATTTTCTTCCTCTTCTTCTTGCTGATTTACGCGTGCTTGATCTTGCGTGGGTCGCTTGTTCTTGCATTCTCGTGAAAAGTGACCTAGTTTACCACAAGTGTGGCATTCTTTCTTCCCTTTGTTTTGTTTTTGATCTCCTTGTGATTGCTTGTTTCTAAGGAAACATTGACTCTCCTGATGATTGTCTTTCTTGCATATGCTGCAATCATTTTTTCCTTTAAACTTGCTTTCTCCCTTTCCATAAGGTTTCTTGCTAGACTCAGATCTATTGTTGATCTTAAGCCCTTTAAACTTTACCTAGAATGCTCCCTCCAGACTACCACCGAGTCTATCTTCCAGTCTCGCCTCCTGAGACTGAAGAGATATGACGAGTTCACCCACCGTGAGTGTGGTGAGATCCTTCGTCTGCTCAATGACCCCAACATATGGGTCAAAACGCTCCTGTAGTGAACACAAGATCTTTGACACTAGAGTGTCCTCCTTAATCTCGTCTCCAAACGCCCTCATATCATTCGCCAGTTCTGTAACCTTGTTAGCGAAATCCTTGATGCTTTCCTTCTCACCCTGCCGTAGAGTGTAGTAGTTTGCTCTCAATCGTTGGAGCTTGATCATTGCTGTCTTGGGGTCCCCTTGAAACCGCTCCTTCAGAAGATCCCAAGCAGCTTTAGACGTCTCGCACACGGATAGGTGTGCTGCGAAAATCTCATCAGACATCGCGCTGAACAAGAGTTGCAATGCGGTTTGATCTCTTGCTTCTGTCTCCTCCCATGTTTGGATCGCCTTTTGTAAATCCTCACCCATGGGAATAACCCCCCTAACAGGTTTCTCCGGTAGTCCTTCTGTGACCACCTTCCACAGCTGCTTAGACCTAAGCAATGCCTTCATTTTTATGAGCCACAGGTTGTAACTCTTTCTTTCGAAAATGGGTATTTGTTGTATGTTCTGCATCTTCTTGATTGTTGTTTGTGCTGAGAATTGTTGTGCCGTTGCTTGTGCTTGAAATTGTGCTTGTGCTAGTGCTCCCTCCCAGCCTTTAGATCCGAAAGGCTCTGATACCAATTGTTGTTAAAATGCTCATGAATCAATGAATAATAGTCATGAGCTTCTTCATTTCCTCCATCTTAGTATAGTGCAAACAAGAAAAATAAAAATGGTGTTGTGTTTGTGTTGATCTCCTATGTGTATTTGCTCTCTTCCTCACGTGTTTCTCTCTGTAACAATGGTGGTAATTTTCTGAAAGTTTTTGCTGAGTGTAATACGCCTTACACCCTTCGTTTCATATATGTATAATGTCTTTTACAAAAGTGAGATTGTTATGTGTAACAATCTCTGACACCTAGGTACTCATATGGCTATATATTATAGGATTACTCTATAATCCCTTGCTGCATTTTCCTGTCCAAAAACCTACTCTTCCTGTTGCCTGATATTCTGTTTTGTCGCCTGACCCTTTGTTATTTTTCACCCGTGCATGATGCTTGTGGGCTTGCTTTGGGCTTCTGGACCGGACCTCTCTTCCACGGGCTTCCTCTCGCTGGGCTTCCTCTTGCTCGGTTTTGTCTCGCTGGACTGGGCTTCCCGCTGGGCCTGAGTTGTGCTGGGCCTCTCTTGAAGATCAAAGCCTTCTCGCCTTGAGCCCTCAGTCTTCCCGCGCACGTCTTCATCAGCTCCAGAAGGTTCTCCTCGAGCCCTTCGCCTCACGTCGCTCTCACACCAGACAGTCTCTTCACCTTTCCAAGTAGAAGCTCGTTTAACAAACTGAGCTATAATCTCTGCCTGCTTTTGTTCAATATATATCTTCAAGGATCATTCACTTCGAAGAGTAAAAGAAGAAAGGATGAAAGAACCATAGCTACTGGAATGCAAACAATTTCCAAAAAATAAACCCACAGACTTTATGTCGATAATCCGAATCTCATAAACCTCGAATAGAGTAATGTTTTAGAAAATTAAAAAAATCAAAGATACAACAAACATTGATATAGAGATATGAGCAAAGTGAATATCTTGTGGATTGTAATAAAAAATATGAGAGATTACGTCAAACCTAAACAAGCTATTTCTGAGATCGAGGCGCATGCTTCGTCTTTGTGCTTAAACATCTGTTATCACGAATCTTAACCCTAATTTCCCTCACATTCTTATTATCTTGAGGCTTTTCTCCTATCGTGCAGATTCCCGGAACTCAACTAGGGAGACAGCTTGATCGGAGTGGAGGAGGATATCGGACATTAGGCAGACAATATTGATAGGAATGTGAGGTTTCGGTATAGAGTTCGAGATCGAAAATCTTTCATCGAAAAATCAAACAATCAACAACCCAATGTTTTAACCCACAAACAAAATAATGGGTATTGATGAGAAAGCCTAACTGTTTCTAAGTTTTAAGAGAGTGGATACGATGATGGAAGAAAATTACATTGATATTAAGAAAGATCATTTATCTTCCATCGTATTTTTAATGATATTTTTAATTCATTTATAAAACAAAAAAAACGCTCACTCATTGGTAACTGAAAATGGAAGGAATAAATAAAACTTTTCAGTAACTTGATAAAAGGGTGGAATATCAGATATACCCTTGTAGGGCTAAAACTCTTCAAAAATACCTTTCCCTAAAATAATTATTTAATCGGAGAAAAAAACTGGAGAAAAGACAAATTTACCCTTAATTTTCGAACGTGAAAAAACCCGCATTCTGGGAGAGTAAAAGCCAAGAAAGAACAAGTGATTTCGAACTTGAGAGGGATCGATTCGAAGTTGGCAAGAAGGAAATGGCTAGAATCAGCAGCGGTGGAGAAGAGAGCACGAGTCAATCTTCAATGGCGTCAATAAGTGTAAGTAGATCGATTTCTAGGGTTTTGGAGGATGTCGAGTCCCAAAATGGTTTATTGATTTGAAATGGGTGTGAGTGTCAATGAGTCGGTTGAGTCTCAGTGAGTCGGTTGAGTCGCAAGAGTTGGTTGTCTCAGTGAGTCGGTCTGGGTCGCGATGGTCGGTTGAGCATCAATTTCTAGGGTTTGCAGGATGTCCAGTCCCAGAATGGTTTATTGATTTGAAATGGGTGTGAGTGTCAGTGAGTCTGTTGAGTCTGAGTGAGTCGATTTGGGTCGCAATGGTCGTTTGAGCGTCGCAGGGAGTCTAAGGGTCGTTTGAGTCGGTTGTCTCAGTGAGTCAGTTTGGGTCGCAATCGTCGCTTGAGCGTCACAGGGGGTCTAAGGGTCGTTTGAGTCGGTTGTCTTAGTGAGTCGGTTTGGGTCGTATGGGTCAATTGAGTCGGATGGGTCGGTTGAGTCGGTTTGGGTCGCATGGGTCAGTTGAGTCGCATGGGTCGGTTGAGTCAAAGGGTCGGTTGGGTCGCATGAGTTGCATGGGTCGCTTGAGTCAGTAGAAGTATAATGTATTTTTTAATTAATTGGTCATTTTGCAGGTGGCCCCAAAGCCGAAGTTTGTGTATCAATTCAAACACATGGACAGAATGCCAAAGATCACCACCAAGTGTTATCCTCACGAGACAATAACAAAGCTGAGAGGAATCTTAGATGAATGCGACTTGCATTACTTCGAGAAGGAATCGCAATTTAAGCATTTATTCCATTTCCAATGTGACTCCACATTGACTAAGGTTCAAATGTCTATCCTCCTAAATCACTCCGGGATTGTACGGGACAAGAAGGAGTTGTGGTTCGTCTTAAACGGTGTTCCCATCCGGTACTCTATAGTGGAGCACGCACTAATTTCCGGATTGAAATGCGGACCATATCCCGACGGATGGGAGTCCAAAAGGGGTGATACATTCAAGCGAAAGTATTTCGGCCGTGGAAAGGTGACCCCCGTACAAATCATTGGAAAGCTTGTGAAGGCGAAGAATGACGAGGACCGAAAGAGGTTGACAACTTTGTTGTTGTTGGCGCAAGTTATTGCTCACGCTTTTTCATCCAGCAGCCTCATTGTAATGTCAGATAAATACGCAAGCACGTTAGCGGGGAATCACCGAAACCAAAATGGTATTGTGGCAGTTTCATGATCCCACTAATGGTATGTTGTATATATTATTCGCGAATAACTTGAATTTTTTCATACTTTTTGCATTCTTATTTTTTTTAATGTTGCAGTTACTTCATTTTGAAACCATCCTTAGTTTGTGCGGAAAGGGATGGTATGTTGATGTAGAGAATGCAGATCCATCATGCCCAAGAATGTGCAAGAAGATGGTTAAATCCAGTATTAACCTGAAGTACGCAGAAGTCATAAGGCTGATCGGAGATTCTAAGGTAACAATTATACAAGGGTCACAAGGAAAACAAGGGTCACAGAGGGTAATAATGGCTATTTTTTGCTTTTCAGGATATTCGAAGTATTCTTTCTGCTAATCACGAAGAATACGGTTTAGGTTTTGATCTGGACGACTATGAGGGATGCCACGATCCCGATGTTCAGATATGGATGGAACATATTCGTAGAAATCCGAAGGGACTTTGTTGGGAGGACATTCGTGAGCAAGAACTGCTGATGCGGAAAGCAGTTCTTGGAGATGAAAAGAAGGGGAAAGGGAAGGGGAAGCGGAAGGGGACTAAGAGGATGTGGGTGTGGGGGAAAAATGATAGAGCTTGAAGATGATGAAGCTGATGCTGAAGGTGATGAAGAAAGAGATGGTGATGCTGAAGCTGATGCTGAAGCTGAAAGAGAAGGCGAGGATGAAGATGAAGCTGAAGGAAAAGAAGCTGCAGTCCGGCTGACACTGGAGCAGAAATTAGTGAAGGAAATAAAGAAGTCAGAGAAAAGAATCATCAACACTGTCAGAGATCTTCTAAGAGATGCCGGGTTTCATTTGCCTAATACAAAAGCAGAGGCGGTAAATCCCAAAGGTGCTAAAAAGGCAAAATCAAAATATGCCGAAATAGATGCGAGCACCGAGGAACCTACAGTTGGTCCTGCCGAAGAGACCCCCTCTAAGGATAAGGAGGTTCCTTCCGAGGAACCTACACTCGGTCATGTCGAAGAGGCCCCCCCTAAGGAGGTTCCTTCCGAGGAACCTATAGTCGGTCCTG